>CAJVPZ010000453.1:0-19334 GCA_910592135.1 Racocetra fulgida | reverse complement strand
TCAAGAAAATCAGAATTCTGAAGATTTGTTTGAAATAAGGTTTTGTGTAATTTTAGATCCATTAATAGATACAGTAGATGTGAACTTGAATCAACAAGGTCCTGCAAGCCCAGATAAACAAATAATTACAAATTTAGAAATATTAAATCAAGAAAATTTGAATCAACAAGTCACGAATTTGGATCAATAAGCAATTAATCAACAAATAGATAAAAATGTTGCTTAACATATAATTAATCTTATTTCAAAAGCAGATAAATTTTCTTGGATTTATCATAAATAAGATAAATTAAGGAATTCGATTTCATTTACTTATTATTGTAATTGTCAAGAAGAGTTAAGAAATAAAAAATTACGAATTGATAATATTTTAAATTGACATGATTCAAGTGGTAGAATTGATCATTATGCTTGTGAAGACACAATTCATTTAAATATTAAACGATCATATAATATTGTTGTAGTTAATATACATCATTATCTCCATTCACCACCAGAAGAGTTAGAAGTTTCAACAGAAATTCGAGAATATATTATTAATAATCGTTTATTAACGGTTCCACAACTTTATGAAAATATTAAACAAGAAAAATTAAATAGATTTTCATATCTTACCTGACATCAAGTATATCACTTCTTTAAAAAATGCTCTACAAAGGAATACCAACTTGCTGATAACCAATTAGAATCTGCAGAACTTTATTTAAAAAATCAATCAAATTTCAAGCTTCTTTTTCAAGATGGGCACTTAATCGCTTTTTTAACTCCATTGTTATTAATTTTACCAAGCCACGCTATAAAGACAATTATTGTTAATTCAATGTATGGTACAAATAATTTAAAATTTGAGTTGTTTGCGGTTCTTGGTATTATGGATGGGGCAGGATTTCTCTTGTCATATTTTTTTTAGAATCAAAATATTTATATGAAAAAACTCAAGCGATTACTAAATGGTTTCAGCACTTAAAAAAAGAACATTATAAAAACTATCTACATAAAAGAACAAAATATAAAACTTGATAAATTAATAGATTAAAACATATTTATATAACTCACGTATTAACTAACGAAATACGATATTTACATGCCTAATTTGGTAAATTTATATTTCACAATTTTAAAAGGCTTTTTTATAGTAGCAAGGTAAAGAGTTATGCTAATGCAGCGAGCCATGAGAATAAGATTAGTTGGGAGCAATTTTTGGGTAGGGAAAAATAGCAATCGCATTTTATTTACATATGCTAAACAAAGGTGAAGACTTCTTGAACAAATTAATAATAGAGGTGGGCAATTATATTTTGCGGTAAATATGTTATGAATACTCAAGCACCATTGTATTATATAAACATAATGAATATTATCTATATATTGAAAGCGTGCTTCCATTTAACACAAACTATTTACATGCACTTTTATGTACTGTATGAAACTGCCTTTTGTATACTAACAGAGGTATTTTGGTGGATATACTGTATAGAGTATTTGTGCCCATCAGAAGCAGAGTGACATTTAATCTTAGAGTAAACCACAGTATTATTGCATCAAGATGAGTATTCTGTAAAGTACAAAGCATATGATAAATCGCATTGTTAAGCACCAGATTGTTCTATATAAAGTGTTATTACCTACCATTAACGGTGTATAAGCCCGATCATTTTTGTAGCATACCCTATAGATACTTTTCAGTACCTGCTGTTTTTCCTTCTAAGTGTTCTAAATTCAGAGAAAGAGTAATATTTAATTGATATAAAATGATACTTAGCATCTATTTTTTTTTTTGTATTAATGCGTACCTTATTTGAAATATGAAATAGTATTTAACAAAACTGCAGTACATATTCTTATTGAGACTTCAGTATATAATGTCATATTTCTTAGTGATATGTCATCTGGAAATATGTACTAGGTTGGCGCACTACAGTGCTAGATGGTATTACCGTTTATAATATTAAAGTTTAGAATATACGTGCTGCAGTAAGTATTGTGGGATAAGTTTAAGCCAAAATTTGTGTATTAACCAATAGTAAATAATACCTTGAGTCAAATTAATACCATAAGGCAGTGATTTTCGATATGAAATCATTATATCCAAAAATTAATGCCGAAATACTTCCAACCAAGCAGAAATAGTTCTACGACATGTATACTGAAAGTAATAATACAAAATTGTGGCTATTAATTTAGGCTAAGATATACAGTTTAGATTTTGCTTTGCTTCAAATTGTAGTATCAATTATAGCTTGCGGTTTTATTTCTACCAAAAATCAGTGCCTAAGTATTTTTGTAACTAATTTTTCATACGCTAATACTGAACTGATTAAAACCGCTGGATAATATCTAAAGCTTGAAGCCGGCTTTAGTAAAACTATTTAACGAATCAAACATTATCGCTTTTATGATTTGGTGATTATGTTAAGTGTCGTTTGTTGATCCCTGACTATTCGAAATTTACGCATGTTATTTTTGAATCAATGAATGACTCTCGTAAATTATTAATACAACTACCAGATTTATTATACGACTTATTACGTATTAATTAGCTTTTAATTAATTAAATGTTAATTATGTACTGTATCATACCTATAAAAGTAAAATCATACTAATAATAAAATAAAAAATTTCTTTTTTTCTAATTTTATCGTTATTTTTTTCGTTAATAAAATGGAAACAAAAACATTTACTTTTCTTGCTCGTAAACGAATACTAGAAGTATATTAGTCAAAGGAAAGAATAAACGATGTTTAATGCATACAATTCGTTATAACCAATGCTTAAGAATATTAAATAATCCTAATCTTCCATGAACCAAGACTTAAATATTGGGTCATTCATACCTTTAAATTACTTTATTTTGGAACTTCATTTACTTAAAAATGATAAAAAAATAAATGAAAACACAAATCTGTCATATAGAAACTTTATCAAGTGATTTGCACTGCGCACCAGGAAATCGAACATGGAACCATGGAAAATCATTCCAAAAAAAGGCAAACCAAGATTCCTATCAAATTGCTTGTCAATTTGGATTACTGGAAACTGGTATCCGGTGTTACGATCTGGGGGAGAGCTTTACTAATCTAGAACCAATTTAACTTCGATCGTGAACAATAATGTAATTGGGTTGAATAATTTAAATCATTAAATTAACACACATAATTATAGGATATACGGTTTCTCTTTATTAACACAAATCAATACATCGGATTATTAACCATAATACTAAAACTATGAACCACTGTCCTTCTCTCAGACTAAAACCACACCTATTTATATCTTTAACTCCTTTTGAAGCTTCAATCCTTCGATTGGAGCTTTAAGCGCCCGATTGGAGCTTTAATCACCCAACCGTGCCACAAACTATACCAAAATAAGAAATACATAAAATAATGATAAAATAATGATACTAACTAAAAAGAAAAATTGAGCATAACATTATCCCCCCCTTGGAAGGATGAGCTCCGGCGAATCGTCATCCATTCTTGACACGATTTCAAGATACCTTCGAAGTGTCTCCAAAAATTTTTTTTTTTTTTTTTTTTTTTTTTTTACCACGATCGCCTAAATTATTTCTTTTGAATGGACGTTTCATCAGATCACTAATTCAGTCCTTACCAATACTCCATACTTCAATTACGGGATGATTTATCACGTACAACTTCATGGTTATCGTAAAAGACATCCGTAATTTAATTTTAACCCTTCGATTATCCATCAGCATCCTATTCACGAGATTTTTATTGCAAAAAGGTGGGTCATTACTAATAGTCTTATATTTTACTATTTTTATGTTGTCGTCATTTTCACCAGCATGTTTCTTTACACCAGATAATCCTGTAATGCATGCAACTTTACCCATCCACGTACTACACATTTCTTGAAGATTATTACTGTTCAGGTCACGTTTCTCATTATTCTTAGCTAACTCATTACATGATGTCATATTCTCCCTCCAACTCTTACATTTGCTTATACTAATCTGGGCTTTAAACGATTTGATCTTTATCTTCCACGTTGTACATGCAGTTTCGAGAGCTTCACGACTTCCAGCTAATTTTTTATTCTCTGCAGGATTCAAATCCCAATTAAATGCCATCTTTTCATCTTTAACTATACACATTTCTTTTTGACAATAGATCCCAGGGTTATATTTTTTGTGTGCGTCATCTTCAGAATTTTGCAGGTGCCATTCACAAGCTTTGTATTTGTCAACAACAGGCTTTTGATAATAATCGGGTGCCTTGTGTCTATCCGTTTTGACTCCAATTTCATTTTTATAACAGTGCCCAAGATTATAAGTTCCATTAGCGTTGTCTAAGTCTGAGCAGCAAATTGTTGCTTTATTTTTATCCTTAGTCATATTGACACTATTATAATTACAATGTCCAAGGCTCAATGTTACATTAATACGATCTTTCTCTATAAGCTTTTGGCAATTAATGAATGCCTTGAGTTCATATTTTTCAATTCCAATTCCATTTCGGTAACAATATCCAGGATTGTTCATTCCTATAACATGACCCATTTTTACTAACTTTTGATTATCATCAACTGCCCAATTTTTATCCTTTTTATCATTTAATTTAGCCATCTTTCCTCGATCAAAGATCTTCACGTCACCGCCACTTCCATCATACTTTTTCAAGATCGTTTCACTATTCCGATCATCTACATTTACCGATTTTTGATCTTTCGGTACTTGTTTTATGCCATATTGATAACAACAACCAAGGTTATATGCTCCATTATTGTGATCCATATTAGCAGGCTTTCGACACTTATTGGACACCTGTTGTTCGTCTTTTCCAATACCAATCCCATTCTGGTAGCAATAAAAACTAGGGAAGTAGGTGCTGATATGTTATTGTTATTGGTTGCCTTACGTTCATCTTTTCTAATACTGATTCCACTTTCACAGTCACAATCAAGGCCGAATAAACTTTGAACATCCCACAACGGATCCTCCAGGTCGCTAGTTGCTTCACGTTTATAGGGCGTATCCTTTTTATGATCATTTTTAAGTCTTTTAGTTTCTTGCTTTTGTGCTTTTTTTATTGAGGTTTTCTTCAGAGTTTTATTATCCGAGATTGCCTTTACTATGAAATCAGCGGGCTTCGTCTTCTCTTGTTTCTCACTTTTATCCATGTCCACGTGATCATTTGTTTCACTTCGGGGAGTAATATTTCGTCCAACTCTATCCAAAGGGTGTTCTGCTCTTTTTTGGTCACTTTTATCAGGTGATGGGCGGGGACAATTATTGCTCCTGCTTTCATTACTTGTTATAGCAGAGGCAGCTTCTTGTAACAATAAAACCTCTTGTTCTACAGGGTTCTTTGTTGTTGGGGGTACAGGGTTTACTGCTCGTGGTGTCGGATAAGGCACTACCTGAGGTAACTGTAGAGGTGCAACCACAGAGTTTGAGACTGCATTAAGAGTTGCAGCGAAGCCGCACACAGCCAAATTGCGCGCGATTATTAATTCGCATATGCGTGCCCTTTCTACAGCTTCCAAAGGGTACTTGGCATAAACGTTTGGACGATCGATGACAGATCCGGATGGAGGCCTTGTACGAATATTTCCACTTTTGTACTCTCAGAGTACTGATTCCCGACTCTTGACAAACGATGAAACAACGCCAACATATCGGCGGCATACTGATCCACTTTTTCCATGACACCTTGCTTTCGGGTTAATAACTCCACATTCCACCGGGTCAATATAATCGGAGTAAAATTCGAAAGGAACTGGTGAACGAAGCTTCGATCCTGATCACACCCGTCATCCCAGTATAGAATCCTTGGTTCTCTACTTTTTCGATCTTCCCACCAAAATGCAGCTAGGCCCGTCAAACTGGCACCCACAACAGCCAACTTTCTTGTGCCCACAATCTTATTCACCTCGAAAGCGCTGTTAATCGATTCAAGCCATTCGACCGGGTCTTGATTTCCTCCTGCATATGTCGGGATCTTCACAAAAATCTGTTCCTCAAAATTCATCTGGGATTCTTGTGATTGGGCCAAAATATTCATCACACCTTGGAGCAATTGTTGCAGCTGGTGGCTCGGATTGTTCTTATTTTCCAGACCTTTATTTCCGTTGCAAGGACTTCCATTTTCTTTGACCGCCTTAATATTATTTACCGGATCTAACATGTTTTTTTTTTTTTTTTTTATAACACAGCACGACTTCGGCTTTTGCTCATTCCACGCAATAAAATGTTTTAGTACAGGACAACTTTTGGCTTTTCTTTATCCAATCCACACAATCGGCACCAAATGTTACGATCGGGGGGAGAGCTTTACTAATCTTGAACCAATTTAACTTCGATCGTGAACAATAATGTAATTGGGTTGAATAATTTAAATCATTAAATTAACACACATAATTATAGGATATACGGTTTCTCTTTATTAACACAAATCAATACATCGGATTATTAACCATAATACTAAAACTATGAACCACTGTCCTTCTCTCAGACTAAAACCACACCTATTTATATCTTTAACTCCTTTTGAAGCTTCAATCCTTCGATTGGAGCTTTAAGCGCCCGATTGGAGCTTTAATCACCCAACCGTGCCACAAACTATACCAAAATAAGAAATACATAAAATAATGATAAAATAATGATACTAACTAAAAAGAAAAATTGAGCATAACACAGTCTTTTAACCAGGATGGACCGGACGGACCGATTAACAGCCCTAGTGTAGACTATTTATGCTGATGTTTTGATTACAATTACACCTGATCTTACGATCTGATTATCAAAATAAACACGTAAAAATATTAAATTTACTTTTGATACCAATATTTGGCTTTTTGTAAATCTCTTGTTGTCCCAATTCCATTTCGATAACACTCCGCAACTTTTGACATTCCAATAGGGTTCTCCATTTCTGCAGATCTTTGATAATAAATGAATGCCTTATGTTCATCCTTTTCAACTCCAATTCCATTGGCATAACAAATTCCGAGCAGAAAGATTCCATCCGAATTACCCTTTGCTGTTTTTTGATAATAAGCGAATATCCCATGTGCATCTTTTTCAATTTCAATTTCTTCTCGGTAACAATTTTTAGCACTATTTTTTCTATTTTGACATCTCATTTTTGCAAACTTTTGATAATAAATGAATGCCTTATATTTATTCATTTTAGTTCCAATTCCATTAAGATAACAATATCCAACATTATATGTTCCATTGACGTTCCCCATCTTTGCTGATTTTTTATAATAAATGAATGCTTTACGTTCATCCTTTTCAACTCCGATTCCGTTAAGATAACAATATCCAACACTATATGCTCCTCTAGCATTCCCCATCTCTGCAGACTTTTGGTAATAAATGGCTGCCTTATGTTCATCTTTTTCAACTCCAATTCCATTTCTATAACAATATCCGACCATAGAGGTCCCATTAGAATTACCTATTTCTGCTGATTTATAATAATAAATGAATGCCTTATGCTCATCTTTTTCAACCCATTTACCATAACAATAACAATTTCCAAGAATGATTTGAACCATGGGATCGAATTGATTATCTAAGCAATATTCGATAATATTATCTGGATTTTGCTTCTTTTCTATTAGAAATTGTTCTAAGGTGTCAAAAATTGAAATGAAATCTTTGCCTTTCAATCTTTCTGTATTATAAAGATTATACATTTCTTTAACAACTTCATTAAGAATATCTTGCGATTTGTAATCTTCTAGACACAGTTTAGTAACATCAGTGGATAACTTGATGACATTTAATGGATCGTCAATTTTTTCTGGCTGTTTTACAATAGACATCTTGACGCAATGAAAGATACATACAAGCTTAGCAAATTTGTTAAGGATATGTAAGCGTTGTTAAATTCTGTTTATAGGGTCTTGGGTCTAATTCACTCAGAGTATGCCCCCACTTAGCACTAGCGTACTGTTTTTAGTCCTTCCACCTTAATGACGGTAACCGAAAGGCAGGCCACTTAGTTTATTAATTCGGCAAACAATGTTTTAATTAGACACGCGAACCATACTTGAAACTTTAGGAACGCCGACTTTTATTATATCGATCGGGTGTTAGATTATCCGGTTACACTAGAAATGTGCGAATGCATATTTTTTTGGCTCTGCATTGCATAATGCAACATGCGAAATTATGCAATCATGGTGTTCTAACAAAATCAAGAAACAAGATTCATACCCAATCTTTCTTATCTCTAGACAGTATTTTCAAACCTCATATTAGTTAGCCTGCTTTATATAGATAAGAAATCATTAACTGATGCTACATATCACCTAGTATTACATATGTTATAAAATATATTTTATTAATTTTTGTTGCATTAAAATTTTATAGTAATTTCTATGTGCACTTTTAAATTTTAAAATGTCTACATTACATTATGCGACATTATGTGTAATGCACATAACGCAGAATGCCCATCTCTAGGTTACACGCATTACGTACTCATCATTGATTGGGATGGACAACCATCTTACCCAGGTGCGCCAACAAAATTTTGCTATCACGTGATAGCCGACAAAATTTTTTATGTTCGGGTTAGGGTCTATATAGGTGTTAGAATTTAGTGTTTTCTATAGTAAAATCGCTCAAAGAAAACTTTTTGTTAGTGCACGAAAGGTGGTTATTATGCAAATTTTCAAGGAATAAGCAATTTCTTCAAAATGAACGTTTGTTTTGAATTAGTGTTTCAAGCCATTAGGTTTTTATCGGCTGGCTTAGCCAGCTGGCAAAAAAATCGGCTAAGCAGCTGGCTAATAACTAAAGCCGAATTTTTTATCTTCAGAAATTATTGAATATTTACTTAAATTTTTTTTTCATTCTTGCTCATATTTTATGTTTGACCATTTTCTTTTTGGAACCTATTACTTAATTCTGCCCAGCTGTGGTAGATCTGATGAGTCTAGTAATTATAAGTTGCAATTAACTTTATTGTTTATATTATTAATGAAAGTATTTATAATTGCAGTTTTAGAGTTGTCATTATTTGCTTTTTTGGTTAATTTAATTAAGTGTCCAAGTTTTTTATGAAAAAAGTAGAGAAGGTCAATGTGGGGTGTATCAATGATTGTAACTGCATTTGCAACTGATTTTATTAGGGATAATATAAATAGCAGTATTAATAATAGAATGCTTGATTTTGTGTCAGGTAGTTTTTAAGGTTTTTTGAGTATGTATATTCAATGGGACTCAGGTTTGTTAAGTATTGAAGTTAAATGGTTAGCAAATTTTGTCTACATGTCTCTGTTCATGACTTTATAGTTGAAGATTCTGTGAGAGATACCTATATATCATCAAGATGCCTTATTATATATATTGGAGAATGTTTAGCATAATAAAAGGATTAAATAATTGCTTAAAGTACTTGTTTTACTGTTATTAAGATTATATAATAAGAGAAATTGTATATTAAATTGATTAGTCTATATATAGTTTATTTGACCACTACTTGTATTGTTAGACTAAGTAAAGTGTGTGTTGTCAAAATGTGTATCTAAATTATAGAAGTTAGAGTAATGTAGAAAGTTGATTAACTTAAATCTTAAAGATGAGCAATGGATACTATCTTGTATATTAAAATTACCAAGAATAATTGGATGAAGGTTTTGTTGAACTGCTGATTGAATCTATTTAATGATTATGTCTTGTATATCGCTTCTTTTAGTCATATCTGTAGATAATAGATATACTAATATTATTCGAAGTTTGATATTACTCTTAAAGAATAGATCTAGAGCTAGAGCTTCTCCTGAATAAGCAAGACAATTATGTATATGGGTTTAAGATAATTTTGAATTGTAATGCCAGTTTCTTCAGCTAAGCTATTTGAATTTGCCCAATAGTATGTTAATAAATTGTTGTTGCAATAAGATAGATTAGCTTTATTAAATATTTTAGTCTTAGTAACACTTGCAATAGAAATATTATGGTTTAGACAATAGTTTTGATATACATCTCTTTTTGTAATAGTGTTAAAGCCTCTAATATTATGTGTTGCAATTGTCAAATATAAGTCACAATTTTGATTAGAGTATTAGCTAAATGATGTATATAATATAGATTAGAAGATAAGTATATTTGATTGTGATTTTAGAGGGATATCATAATAATTATAGGTTGATAAAGTATAGTGGTTTGGTAACACATGTTCATGTGGTAAATTTATGTGTGCTTCAGTTTTATCACTATTAACAGTAATAAAACTATAGTTAGCTAGTTGGTTAGCATTATTTTGTTATAGATGTTGTAAAAAGGAGCTGATAGTTTGTGGTTCTCTTAGTAAAAAAAGATGATAATAGGTAAGAAATTTGTTAAAACATATATTCAAATTATAGAAGTTTGATAATATTGGTAATGATTTGGAAAGGTGTTCTTCTATAGTTGTGCTCACCATTTTAAGCTTGGTTCTTATAGCTACAAAGAGTTCCATAGTCTGTTATGTACATTTGGTTTGACTATCTTTATAGTCTTCCATGTAAAAGGACTTGCCTATCTGTCCACTTATATTATTCTTTTCTAAAGATAGCTCATAAGATGTAAAAAACATAATTATTTTAGAAATAGTGGCTGTATTAATATAATCTACAGAAGGAGTTATTAAAAAGGATTGTATAAAAGTATAGAAATCTATAGATTGTTTACACTTATTGGTTGATTACTATTGTCAAGAAATTTTTTTAGTGCAGATCTGTGTAGAATTGCAAAAAAAATAAATAATAAATTAAATAAAAATTTGTGTAAATCTTCAAACCTACCAGCTATAGTTGCAGAAAATTAAATGGAATTCTGTAAAAAATTTCAAATTTAAAAAAATTTCACAAATTTTTTATAAAAGTTCTGCAAAAATCTGTATTTTAACAGGTTTTTGCAGATTTGCATTTATTAATTTTTCTGATGATTGTTGTTTTTAGATATTTCTTCTTGGTTAGGTTCTGTTGAAAGTGTATTAGCATTTTGGTTAGAGTTTTCTGTAATTTAGCTTGAAGATTCATTGGCATCTGTCATAACAGCATCTTTATTGTTAGTTTTTTTAATAAGTTGAGATTTGTAATATCTGCTGTTATGTTAAAATTGTGTTCTTGTTAAAGTAAAGGTTTGGTAATACTATAAGTTAGTTTGGGGTTAAAGAAGATAGATGAATTTTATACCAAATTTTTTCTGAATTATTTCCTCAGCTTGGGGGTAAAAGATTATTTTGTACATGTTTTTGATATCAGCAATAGTGTTTTTCTTATCTTTGTACTTAAGTAAATAAAAATATACAAGAACTTTAGCCAAAAAGTCAGTTTGAATTGGTTTGACTATAATTTTATCTATAGCAACTTGAGGGTGAAAGTCATTAATTCTATTATTAGTGGCAGCAGCTTTTTGATATTCTTTAAAATAGCAATAGAATAGGTATTTTCTTCTAAAGTAATTTTTTTCATCTGTGTTGTTAAGTTTTATATATTCTTCCTCTGCTTGGTCAGCTAAACTACATAGTAGAGGTATAGGAGTAAAAACTTTGAATGAGGCAGAATAGTTATTATCTTTTTGAAATATTGAGTAGTCTAATTGAGGTAAGAGCTGTTTAGATTTTGAGATAAAAATAGAGTTTTTAACTAGAGCTGGATGATGAATAAAAGATTGCTTGAAGTATAGCATATAAATATTTTTAACATTATATTCAGAGTCAGTTGGTAAGGTAGCACAGTTTTTGATCTTGTATTTATGAATATAGAATAATGCTGCTTTAAGATATAGATGCTTGTGTTTATTGAGTGAGTCAATAGAGCTTATAGTAAATTTTTTAGGTGAAGAGATTTGCAGATATGTAATAGTTTAATTGTAATTTAGTGTTAAATGTAATAAGTTTTTGTTTTGTCAATCTTAATAAATTGGAACTTATAGGTTTCAAAAAAATTTTCAACCAAGTATCATACTTGGAGTGGTAACTTTTAAGCAAAGAAATCTTAAAGTCATATAAGAACTATTCTTTGAAGATATTAAATAAAATATTAATATTAAACTTATTATTATTTTATATTTTGAAAAGTGGTTGATTAATGTTGTTCTCACTAATAAAAAAGTGAAGTTTGAAGTAAATTAACTGTATGTTAAGTTTCTCATAAACTTTTTCAGTGTTAATGTTTTATATTTATTATAAAAAATAAGGTAGAGGTAAGCAAAGTTGATTGCAACTTGTTTGTAATTAGCTAAAAAGTATAGTGAAATAGATTCATATAATGCAAAGATTTTAGGATAATTGAGTTTTGTAAATAATATAATAGTAAACTTTTTAAATAAAGAGATGAAGGTTGAGAGTAGTAGTTCAAAAGGGATTGATTTGTCAATAATAAAGTTGTGATTATATATAAGTTTTGTTAAAAAATCTGGTCATTTGCTGACCATAACTTTGATCAGATATATATAATTAAATTTTTATTTGGGTTTGTTATCTTTGGCAGGTTGAGTAACTTTTCTTCAGATAAACATCTATAAGATGAGGTTTGATGAAATCAAATAGTTGATAAGCAATAGAGGAATTAAGTCTAATATTATATTCTATTTCTTTAGTTACTGAATATTCTTCAAACCAGTCTAGATTATTTGTAGTTTTTCTTTGTTTTTGTTTTCCTATGTTTTTAGTATTTAGTTCTTAATGTTGCTGTTGTTCAGTATAGGTTTGATGTTGTTGTTCCTGATTTTATTTTTTTTTTGTTAGTGTTTTTGTTGCTGTTGTTATAATTGTTGTTATTTGTCTTGTTATTGCTATTATTATTGTTTTAAATATTTTTTAGTAAAGATTTTTTTAAAAAGCTGTATTTTGCTTTTTGTAGATATAAAGAAGATTTTTGTGATTATTATAGCAATTTTTTGTTGATAATTAAAAGGTATATTCTGGTAAATAGTTTTAAGCTTATAATTATAAGTTTAGAAACACAAACTCAGTGAATAAGATTTTCTTTAAAGAGACATGCTGTAATATAATTAGATGTGTGGTTTTGTTGTTTATTAGTATAGACACAGTGAATATTTTTGAGTTTGCAGATATAATATATATGATAGTGTTGTGAGTGCTCAATAATTTGACAAAGACCAGGATCTTTTTAGAAGCTAAGAAAAAGTACATGAGTGGTTGAAGATGTGGAAGTTTTGGCTTGTTGTATTTTGGTTATAGGAGAAGAAGGTAGTTCTTCTTATTTATTAAGGGCTTAAGTTGAAATTATTAATCTAGTAGCTACTGATGGTTGTCTGATTTGTGTTGAGTGACATATTTTGTAATGTTGTGATATAAAACTAATATAGAATTTACTACAGAGACATGTCTAGATTGAAGGTTGTAGTAGTACTTGAAAGTAATGTTGTTGTTTTTTAATATCACAATAATCAGGTTTAGTATTAGCTAAGAGAACACGTGTAGCATATGGTTTGTTTTCTAAAATACTTATGCCATAGTGGTCTCTATATTTAGAATAATAATAATCTATATTATAGGAGTCAGGCTCTTGGAAGTTAGCTAAAGTTGGTATTTTGAATTTAAAAATAGTGTGACAAATCAGAGAGGTGTGACAAATAATAGATATGACAAATAAAAGGTGTGATATATAATGGGATGTTACAAATAAGGTGTCACTTGTTGTGACAATTGAGTGATCAACATAATTGATGTGATCAATATAAGACAAAAATTGTATAAATTAAAAAATAAATTAATAAATTAGATAAAATAAAAAATAGATGAAACCAAATCTAAATTGTATAAGCAAATTTGTAATATTGATTTATAATCTTGAACCTGTCCTAGGGAACCAGGCTGCTTCAAAAAAGAGAAAAAATTTTTAGCAAAAATTAAATAAAATTTTTGCAATAGAGTTTTACTATATTTTAATTGTAAAATTATCAGTTTTAGTCTATTTATAATGTATAATATATCAAATTGAAGCTAAGAGTAAGCTGAATCTTTTGTTTTAAGAAGCAGAAGTAATTTACTTAATAAAATTTCAAAGTTTTTTAGAGAATAAGTAAAAAGGAAATTTAGCTATATACTGAAAACTTTGTAATATTTTAGAAAACTTTTTACATTACCAATAGCATTCTGCCTTAAAAGCCTTAGCTTAGCACTTATTGATCAATTGCTAAACTCAAAAACAGAGTATATGATAATTTGGCAAAACTTGAAGTTCTTAAAAAGAAACAAGTAAGAGCAAAACAGCTAAATATTTAGTTAAATTGAAAACCTATATTAGAAAATCTTTAAAATAAATAGGTTAAGTTACAATACAGAATAAATAGTAATAATAGATAGTTGTTGAGAGATTATTTAACTATTTTATTTGCAAATAATTAAATTAAAGAATAGATAGTAACTAAAGTGCTAAAAGACAAAGAGAACCTAGAACCAACTTTTTAAAGTATTTTTTACAACTACAAAAAAAGTTTAGTTAAATATTAGAAATTAACAAATATATATAATACAGTAAATCACATATTTAAAAAGTGTCAGAGTTGTGAACTCAACAAGAATAAAGATGAAATCCAAGAATCTATATTCATATTTGTTAATAAAAAAAAATAGATGAAGACTAGAAATTTTGTAAATTCTATAAAGATATATTATAAAGAAAGAAGTAAAAAAATAGCCAAAGAGAAAACTTAATATATAAGAATAGTTAGCTATAATCTGGATACAGAAATGATCTAAAAACAAAATATATCTTCAAGATTTAAAAAGGGCCTGATTGAATAGAACTAAAGTAATTAGTTGCTGCTTCAAAAAAGCTTAAATACAAATAAATTATTATAATAAGCCAAGAATGATACAGAAAGTTTTGATCACATGGATATAAAATCATACATATTGATTATAAAGAAAAATAGTAATTAAAAAGAGTATTGCTAGAACTAAAACCTGGTCATCATCAACCAAACCAAAATTGATAACAATTTGGTTAGCTATACTTATAACACCAAATAAAAAGAAAGTCAAGATATATAAACAGTACAACAGCAATCATGAGTATAGAAGAAGAAAAAACTAAAACATTAAGCAAGCAATAGCTAAGACAGAAAAATCATAATTTAGTTCTAAGCATTATAGAATTAGTTAGAGTAAAAGAAATTTATTTAGATTTAATTAAAATTAAAAGATATATCAATAATAGGTAAAATAATAAAGTAGATAGCTTAGCAAAACAAGATACTATTAATTAATATAGATGGAATTATTTTTAATCCTTATTTAGATTAAATGTTTCACTATATTGGGATGAAATACCTAATTAAACACTTAGTAAGACAAGTAATCATGACAATGCTAGACTTTAAAACAGGTGTAAATTAAAGAAAATTAAAGACAATTCAGAAAATAAGCCAAAAAAAACCTTAACACAAATAAATGAACTTATATTTAGAAATAAATAAAGAAAAATAGTAGAGTTAGATATAAAATAATTAAAAAAGCAAATATCTTAAAACTCTAATCAAATATGTCAAATGAGCAATTATTAGTTACTATATCAAAATACAAACTGTACAATTTGCAAAAAAGAAATCAAGGAATTAAAACTTCTTAGCAGACTGCAAAGAACAAGAGATTAACTAAAAAAATGCAAAAAAAGTGATAGCAAACATAATATAGTCAATTCTCTTAGAAAAAAACCTAAAAAAGTGTAGATAAGAGCTTGAAGAACCCTTTAAAGCAAGAACTAAAGCAATTAAAGAACTGGTTCAAGATGTGGTGAAGAAGATACAAGATTCTCTACAATCAAAAAAAGAAGCTAAGATGCATATTAAATACTCTTTTAATATAGTATGAAATTGCATCTATAAAAATATATAGACAAAAAGATGTAAATTAATATAAAAATAGAAAATTAGTAAAAGTATCACTAGAAAAAATTGAGAAGGCAAATTAACAAAAAAAAAGAAGCCAAATCTAAATATAGTAAAAACTAATTTTAAAGAATAAGGTTTAAAGATTAGTAACAGTATAAAGAAAAAAAATAAAAAAGAGAAAAAAGAAAAGTGTATTAGAAATATTAAAAATAGATAGTATAATAGTTTTAAAAAATTATTTCAAAATAGTTGCAGGCTCTTTTGGTATAGTTTGTATAGTGTATCTGATATTTGTCTTCTGGTAATGAAACAAATACTTCAAATCAGTATAGCAGACTACTTCTAAATATCTATGAGATAGCTAGGAGAAGTCAAGCCTAAATATTAAGCTTAATATTATGTTATTTACTTATATAATAATTTTAATAAAGAATTACTAGCAAGGTTGCCAAAAATTAAAAAATAAATAAATAAATATAGTATAATATACTTTATTAATATTAATAGATTAGATATACCCATATTACTAGTAGTACAATATACTACTAAGTAATATTTTACTACTAATTATTTATTAATTTTAAAAGTTAATTATTTTATTAAATATATATTTTAAATATTTTTAATATGAAGCATTTTATATTTATTATTTAAAAGTTGTAACTATTTTTTTTACAATTTTATAAAAATTTTTTTATAATCTAAAAGTATAGTTTAAACTAAGTTTATATTATTTATTAATTATATTATAAAATATTTTTAGTTATTAAAAAATTTTATTATATAAATTTCTTTAAGTTTTTAACAAAACTTCTAAAAATAAGTTAGTTTATATTATCAAATTTGGCTAAAATTGAATTAATATATACTAACAAATACTATATAAATATTTTTAAATTTTATATATAAAAACTAAATAAAATTTTGAAAATTTAAAGTAATATAATTTAGAGAAAATTTATATATAACCATGGCTATATGTAGCCTATACTATATAATATATATATATATATTATATAATTATACTATATAATTATATAAATAATATATATTATAAGTTATTATAGATAATTGCTACTGGGGTGTGACCAATTATAGATATGACAATGAATTATTAACCAATTAACTTATATAAATAGTATATATTCGTCATATATATAATTTGTTACATCCCAATAGCAAACAAGTTTCAATCGCTTGTTGTTAATACTATATTACTTATAATTCACTATTTAATACTTTCTAACTCTAACTCTAAATCCTCCAACTAACTACTACTAACAAAAACTTTCTAACTCGAAATCCTAACTCTAAATCTGCCAACTAACTACTACTAACAAATACTTTCTAACTCGAAACCCTAACTCTAACTAACTAACTAACGAATATATACTTTCTAACTCTAAACTCTAAATTGCTAACTACTAACTAACTAATATATACTTTCTAACTTTAAATCCTACTCTAACCTGCTAACTACTAACTAATATATACTTTCTAACTATAAATCTTACCCTAACCCGCTAACTAACAACCTACTAACTAACAAACTAATAATACTTTCTAACTCTAACCATCTAACTACAATATATTCTAACTCTAATCTAATAATTAACTACTAAACTAGCTCCTTAATAACTTGCTAATTATAACCCGTTAACTACAATATTGCTAATCTAATACAATTATTCACTAATCTACTTAATAACTTGCTAATTATAACTTGTTAATAACAAATTTCTAAATCTAATATTCTAACCACCAACTTTCTAATTCTAATATAAACTATTTAGAGTAACTTTAACTGCCAACTTACTAATTCTAATCCACTAACTTTAATTAATATTAACTACAATCTTACTGATAATAGCATATGAAGTTTTTGCCTTGAAAATAACCTTATAGAACATAGTAAATACTATATTTTATAAGGTTATTTTTAACGCAAAAACTTTATATAACTTCAGATAAGTACTTATTTGCAAATATATAACAATTCAAAGTAATTAGTAGATATTAAAAGCAATAAATATCAATTTATGCACATATACATTACATATCTCAATAACACAATATCCTATACCTAAAAAGAATATGAAATTTGATTTTTTTGATGCTATTTTTCATATCTGGCTTTATTATGTCCAACTTTATGACACTGCTGACATTCTGTAAGTTTTCGCTCATTAGTTTTTTGACATTCTGCATTTTTCTGTTTTACCTCATGTGATCCCTTAAATCTTGTTTTGCATAGAGCACCTTTTCTTGTATAAACGATAGGATTCTGAATTAAAGATAGATTTATATTCTCAATATCTTGAGAATCTAATTCATCGTTATCATAATTTGAGTCAGAACTATCAAAGCCATCAGATTCATCAAAGCTGCCTAATATATTGTAAGATTTAGCTAATAAAGTTCTAGGGTTTCTTCAGGATGATTTCTGATTTGGTGTATGTTTTGTTATAAAGTTTTTCATAAAATTGTTTAACTCTTGTATTGCCGACGGTCCTACATTCAACCCCAATTAAATCGCTTTTTTTGAAAGTCCATTAGCGGTTGCATATTCTTTTCATTGATTTAAGGAATTATAAACATGTTTATAAGGAATATTAACCATTTTATAAGGCATTTCTAGAAAGGTTTCAGTTTGTAAGATATTAACAGAAGGTTCCTGAAAGCCATCAGTAAAAGGTTGTTAACAAAGGATTGAGGTAGGTTTACGTTGTTTTTCATCATTATACCATCATTTAGATATTAACATTATATGAAATTTTGCATACATTAAATTTCCTAACAAGCGAAAAAAGTGATAGCAAACGATACCACATCAGACAAGACCCAGGCATGTACAAAGGTGAGATTTATTATCAAAAAGAACAACATAATTTTTTTTTGTGCATCTATGGCGAACAAGTTCTCAGATCTCAACAATGTTATTATATCTATCGGTTGGAATAAGCTCTTTAAGACTATTAATGGAATGTCAATAGTATCTTCAATTAAACTAGTATTAAGTAACTCATCTTCATTCTCAATCTCCAAAACGCAATTCTTATCAACTTGTTAAGAAGTGTACCTAATATATTTTTTTATAATAGGTTGTAAAATCATAACCAATAATTACTCAACAGATCATAGCAAATTATAATCCAACACTATATGAACTGCAATCAATTAAAATCAAACAGATTTATTTCATAAATCTGCTTGATTTTTATTAATTACAGCCCATATAAAAGAACAATAAGTAAAGTAATATACTAAACAGCTTGTGCTATTTCTTGTCTTTGCATAGAAAGGGCAGCGGGAGTTAAATAGTCAACAATTCATTTATTAATTATAGGTGAAAAGTCATGACTTGAATGTATAAGCATTAAACCAGTTATGGAATGAACCCAATTTTTATATTGTATTGTAGTAGATATACGATTGAGTTGTATTTCAATTTTTTTAAAAAGATCTAAGAGAGATGTGTGACTATTAATAGCACTTTTAATTATCG
>CAJVPZ010000452.1:0-19335 GCA_910592135.1 Racocetra fulgida | reverse complement strand
ACTAATAAAAATTTACTAATAAAGTATAATAATATAAATTTAACTAATAAAATATCTACTAATAAAATTGATTATATTACAACAGTATCAAAAATCCTAAAAAAAGTAATGAGTATCAACAAATTGAAGATAATGCACAAGCTAAAAATACTTTCAGCCATCGTTTTGTAAAGCATCCGATATTAGAACTTGCAATGAATATGTAGATAGAACAGGTTTTAGACAAAGGACTAATTATATCAGAAACATTAATAAAAGAAAAGGGTTATCAATTCGCACAAGCATTCAGCATATCTGAAGAATCACTAGCATTTCGAATGGATAGATTTCAAGATTTAAAAAGCGCAATGGATTAAGAAAAGTCATATTACACAGCGAAGCAGCAAGCGCACCCCTCGAAACTTTACCTGCAGAGCATGCTAAACTACAAGAACTTCTCTCCCATTATAATCTGGAAAATATCTACAATACTAATGAAACAGGTCTATTTTATAGACTGCTTCCCAACTAAATGCTTTTAAAAAAAAAAAAATTAGCTGGAAAAAAGATGGTAAATTAAAAAAAAAAAATTTAAATTTTATTTATTTTTTTTTTTTTAAAAAAAAAAGGTAAAAAAAAAGAAAAAAAAAATAAAATAAAAAGAAAAAAAAATAAAAAGCATATGGGCGGATTTAATGCAAGTAAATCACTTATATAACAATACAGAATTCTATATGTAAATCAAAGATTGATAATTTTGTAAATTTTAACCCTACGTAACTGCATCAAAAATCTAACCCTAAATAAATCTGGCTTTAACGTTCTCTCTTATTTAGTAATTGTTAATCAGAATAAATATTATATAATATTACATAATCACGTGTGTGCATGTTTATTAGTAGTAGGATGTCTAAAATTATGATGTGACATAATATGCACATAATTTGCGCATAATTCGCTCACTTTCATGCAGCATATGAACAAAAATTGATTGGTTAAATGAATAAACCGGGTTGTCCTTCTGACTGTAATTACCTGACTCGCCATTCTTTTTAAAATTTTATTGCTAATAATAACTCAAAATTTGCATAATCCGCATAATTTATGATTTGTTATATGTATAATTTGGCTATCTTCACATCATAATCCTGGATATCCTAATCAGTAGTTTGCCAATCCATGTAATTATTATTGATTATTGAAACATCACATTTGTGATCTGCAAATGAGTAAAATCTGTCCATCTGGAAAAAAAAAAGAAAAAAAAAGAAAAAAAAATGAATTTTTTAAAAATTAAATGAAAAAAAAATTTTTTTTTTTTAGAACAAGACAAGAATAACCATACTTCTATACACCAATTCAACTGGCTCTGATAAATTACGCCCACTAGTAATTAGAACTTCTAAAAAGCCACGATTATTTAACAAGATAAATATATCACAACTGTCAGTAATATATAGAAATAATAAAAAAGCATGAATGAGAACCAATATTTGGGAACAATAGTTGAAATTTATTGACAATGAATTCCACATTAAAGGTAAGCAGGTCTTACTTTTGGTTGATAATGCAGCTTCACACATGTTCCTAGAAGCAAGTAATATGGCTCCAAAAACGAGTAATATGATCGAAGTCCAAGGCGCGGCTGAAGAATTGATATCGGAACATAACTCTTCAGAAGAAATTGAGAAACTTCAAGAGCAGCCCCAGGAAAGGCCACAAAGAAGGCTACAAGGAAGGCTACAAAGAAGGCCACAAGGAAGGCTACAAGAAAGATCTCAAAGATCTAATTCTACTGGTTCTGGCTGATCGAGACAGATTTTAAATACTCTTCGCTTTACCAATATCACTGTACAATTTCTTCTACCAAATACCACTGCCCACCTTCAACCCATGAACATTAGCATCATTAGAAACTTCAAGTCAAAATACAAGAATCTGTACTGTTGTTATTTAATCAAGCAGTTTGAAAAGAATAAAGAACAAAGGTAAAATTTATATACAAACCTCTATATGGAGTATCACACATTAAAAGGGTCTATTTTTACATTTAAATCATTTTAAGTGAATTAGATTTAAATGATGATCAACAAATAGAAGCATATATAAAATTGTATGCTTCAAGTTCATTTTGTAGATCTTTTTATTATAAGTGCCACCAAAGCAAAACCTGTAAACAAACTTTAAAGTATCAATAAGGCGAGTTTAACCTTAGGAAAATTGTGATATTACTTATTAAATCATCGCATACAATCAGTGTTCTGGTTGTTTCTATATTATATGCGCTTGTCATTATTTAACAAAACTTAGACCCTAAGTCTTGTTAAATGACACAATGATTTAATACGTAATATCACAATTTTCTCAATTAAACTTGCCTTATTGATACCTCAAAATTTGCTTACAGGTTTTGCCTTGGCAGCACTCTTATACAATTATTACTTATGACAAGCTTTTTATTGAATAGATACCTATTCAAAAATAAAATAAAATAAATTGTAAAAATAGATCTTTTTAATATGTGATACTCTATATAATGAGTTTTGGATATAACAAACTTAAAATTTAAAATTTCTTTATAATGATTCAGTATAAAATTGTCATGACCCTTAAGAAATAATAATTTTTAAGAATAAACTTGTTTCTTTTAGAATCGTCAGTTCGTTATAGGAGTTAAACACTAGTATACTAATAATTTTTATAAAATGCAGGAAACTTAGCCTAAAAAAAGTCATTGATTTTATTTCTGATGCTTAGGAAGACGTGAGCAAGACTACCATAAGAAATTGTTAGAGAACTACCAAAATTATGGCTGAAGTAAGTGAGATAGAAGGTGAGTTAGAGGAAGAATCTCAAGAAGAAACAACTGAAATAAATGATGCTGCTATGATAGTTGACAACCTTTCAGCTGTTGCAACCAACCCAATGACCTAGGAACTGAAAGATAATATTAAAGAATACATTTACATGATCAACCAACTAACTGCAACTGAGAACTTGTTAACTGACAAGAGTATTATTAAAATGGTAATAGATAAATTTTGTGAAGACGATAACGACGATGAAGACGATAAAGAACTACCACCACCCCCAATAACCATGATGGAGGCTATTGAAGCCTTGGAAAAGGTCATAAGATATCAGAAAAGTCTCGATGTTAGACATGGGTTTGATAAGAATGAGTTAAGAGCATTATGAAAAAAACACAAAGAATGGCAATATAAAAAGGAAAAAACAAAAAACAATCTTCACTCTTATCTTTTTTTAACCATACTGATGTTGTACTCTAAGTTTAGCTTTCAATTTTTGTTTGTATTTTTGGCTTTTTGTATGTCACTTATTTGATTTTATCTATTAAAAATTTTTCTATACCTATATGTTTAAAAAAAATAAATTAAGTAAAATATTCATAATGATTTTCTTTTTTTTAAAAAAAAAATCAAGCAGTTGTTTCGTTTAATTATTCGGCATATCTTTCGAACCAGACAAATTTTTAAGGGCGATTATTGATCATAGTTTAATAATAAATTTTCCATTGTTACCTTCCTTTATTTCCCTTATTTGTCTAACCAGATAGCAAAGTATATGGTGCTGAACTCACTTCATATTTAGTAGTTGACATCTATCCTTCATTTAAAAATTCATCAATGGCTTTATTGCCAATTCACTAATAGCAATAAAGTTAATTCACTAGATTAATTTTATCAGTATCGTTAAAAACCACTAACTAATTTGAATATACATTATAAATATAATAAAATATGACACAATACCTTAGTTTATAGTTATATATGTACAAGTTTAGCATCTCTAACTGTTATACAGATGAAAAGTACTATAAAATTGTTAGAGGTGAATATATAGTAAAGTAGTATGATACAAAACACAAATTAGGGTGAATATGTAAAAATCATGATAGTATATATATACATACAATTTGTAAAAGAAAAAATCGTCAAACCAAGGATACTTTTCCTACTACTTGTCCTTACTCTAACAAGAAAAAAGGACAATATAACCAAGGATACTTTTTCTACTACTTGTCTTTACCTTAATAAGAAAAAAGGACAATATAACCAAGAATACTTTTCTTCTTACTTGTCCTTATTCTAACAAGAAAAAAGGACAATACTAGCATCTAAACATTAAAAAGGAGTTTCTCAAAAGTTGAATTTTACAAATCTATATTAATTGTCAAAATTTTATAAGTTCCGAATCTGTATCATTACACAATACTACTTTACTGAATACATGTCAGGGATTGCCCAAGGCTAGTTTGTCAAATCTACTCAAGCGTACATATGTGCGTGTATATGTAGCAAAAAATTTAGATACGAAAAATATGGTACAGTAGCGATTAATCCAAAAAAGTAGTACTCGTGATTGATGTAACTTTATAGTGGTTAATTTTATATATGTATTATATAAGCTGTTAATAAAAAATTGTGATAGTGACTATAAAGTGATTGTTTTTTTTTTGGTATTAAGGTGAAGCCTTGCTCATATCTTTATTAAGTAATTTTGGAAATAGTAACTATATAATAATAATACTATATAGAAATACTACTACTTATACAAATATAAGTAAAACTAAAATTATATGCAAGAATAAAAGCTCAGACATATTTATCTGCGACCTAAACCTACTAGAGTGGCCAAAGACTCACCTAGATTATAATAGTTAGAATGTAATTTAAAAAAGTACTATAATTTATCCAGTATTTAGACTAGATGCTAATTTTCTTATTAGCCTGACTGGCTGATAGACAAGTGCCTGAATCAGAGTGCAGGTGATCTGGTAATCCACATAGGCAAGAGTATATATAATTTCTATGAGTGAAATTGTGATTATTAGGGTTTGATGATGCATTAGTACATGAAGTATAGAGATAAGTTAGTTTATAATGTTTTCTTCAGTTAGAAAAATTGATACAGTATGGTTTCTAAATTTGATCATATATTTGTTCATTGATTTTAGGTAGCAGTTCAATGATAGTATTTGAGGCTGATTTGTAAGGAATATTGAAGTCTTGTAATGTTTGGATAATTGAATTAGGGATTAGGCCTTTAAGTATAAGTTCTAGATAGCGAGAAGAGGGTTGTAATACTATAGGACTGAATGCTTTATGATTTTGAATTTTATAGATAAGTTCATTTATTTAAGAAGAGGAGAGGTCTAGTTCAAGTGATGTAAGGTAATTGTTAGTAGTAGTAGAAATAATACTATTAAGTAAAGTAAGACTAGTGCAGATGCGTTAGTGTGATGGTGAATCTGATGTTCTACAATGAAAACAATTAGCATTATTAAAAATTGAAGAGTAAAGTTTGTGATGAAGAAAATAAGTGGGTAGTTTATTAAGTAGTGTTTTAATTTTGAAAGATTTGAGTTGATTGAGTTTAAAATTAGTAATGTTGTGGATAGGTTTATGATTATGATTAAAGAATAGCCAGGTTGATCTCTAGTCTATTTTGTCATTAGTTTGCGACCACTCTTCATTTCATTATTGTGATAACTACATAGTGAAGATGTGTGCTTTACCGATAGTTTTGATGAAATGCCGAGTTGGAAGCTCAATAGCGAACTTTTTATCATCATATTATAAAATATGATATGAGTTGTAAATATTGGTATAATGAAAGCTGAGTTTAGATGCTATTGTATGTTGTTTGACTAGTGAGTCTGATAGATTATTAAGAGTATTATCTATATGAGCCTGAACTTTATGAAAAGTTATTTTAATTTTGTATGATTTAATAATGTTAAGAAGAGTATGCTATAATAGCTAAGCATTAAATTTAAAAAGTTTGTTTGAGTTAAATATGGAAGACTGAAGTTTGTATAAATGTTAATAGTTGAGTTACATAGAGCTGTTGAAATAGCTGCCAGTATAGCAAAAAGTTCAGCTTTGTATGATGATGCTTAAAATTCAATTTAGCATTAAATTGTGATAAGATTTGATTGTTGTTATCCACTTGGACCCAACCTATATCCATAGTACAGTGTTCAGTACTAATATTAATAACTGATCCATCAGTATAAAAGTTCATTACTTCAAAATTATAGTTGTTGATAGCTATGGCTTCAAGTTTAGATATTGCATCACTGGTTTGGAAGATTAAAGTAGCAATTGAGGCTGATGTAGAAATGGTAGGTGGTGTTGGAAAGATAATATTCTGTGGTAGGTGTTTAATTGTAGTAGAAGAAATAAGATCTATATAGTTAGCATTAAATTTGAAGTTGTTTAGATGAGTCTTTTCGAAGAACTGTATAGATATAATAGCTAATATATTTAGGGTACAGGCAGTTCTGATTCTGTTTGAGTTGAGATGACACCTTGGACAGGATGTGTAGTTAATAGGTAGGAGTGGGTAGCAGTTAGTGGTATTTAAATTGAAGTCTGCTTGCCAATGTGTGATTGAGAATTCTTTGGTTTTTGAGTATATTTTGCAGATTTTGCCAAAGATAATTTTGTTGTTAAGTGTAATTGTCCATGGTTTAGATTTTTTGAAAATATTGTAGGTACTGAGAGCAAAGACATTAGTTTTGGTTTGTTAGTATTGAGAATATAAAGTACAGCTGTTTTTGTATTCAAGGACTAAATTTTCTAGTGTACTAAAGCACAGAGGTAATCTGCCTCTAGATATATGTTTAAGTTTAGGTGAGAGGTGTTGCCAATCTAGAAAATGTGTATTGTTTGCTATACATAGTTGTTCAAGGTATAATAATTGTAGTTTTTTGAGTTGTTGTTTGAAAGTATTATATTTTGAATATTGGTGTAGGATTTGTTCAAAAGGTTGTAAGTCATAGTTGATTGTTTGAGAACATATGAAATTAGGATTAGCTATTAAACTAATTTTTAGTTGAGAAAGGAGTTGAATAATTTTACAGTTCAAAGTAGATTTGTTTGGCCTGTTAATAATCAAGTTTGGATGTTGGAGTATATTTGTGCTAGACTACAAATTGTTTTGAAGTTGCTGTAATCTTATACAAGTTGTAATACCTAGTAGATAGGGGTTATTAATACGTAAGTGAAAGTTTGTGATATGGTGTTGTAGTTATATATCCCAAATATTACAGACATTATATAGGTATAAGTTAAGCATAGTATTGTTGGGAATAGATCTTGAAAGATTAGATTTGTGTTTGGCTATAGTAAGGTATTTGGCTAGAATTTTGTTGCATGTAGTTCAGAATAATACTATATTATATAATCTGTATTTAAAAGTTGGTATTATAACTATATTAATAATATAAATTATTTGTTTGTCTGCAATCTTTTTGGTACTCGTGGTATAAGTTAGCTGAAAAGTTTTATCTTGTATAAGTTTGATTTGTTCATTTTGCTTGTTGTTGAGTGTAAACTAGCATACTAAATATTTAAAGGGCTGGTTAATTGATATTGAGTTAAGGGTATAGTTAATGAAAGAAATTGAAGTAGATTTACAGTTTGTGGCAAATACTGATTTGGATGGATTGATTTGTAAATTGGCCATCTGGTAAAATAACATAGCAGTTTGTGTAATTTGTTCTATTTCTGCTTTGTTTTGAGCAATCCATAGTGTGTCGTCTATATATGCCAGTACAGATGTTGAAGCTTGAGTATATTGTTTGGATATAGAGTGTAAGTTTGTGTGCCAGGTTGTCGATAAAGTGTATTCTGTATAACAGAATGTGACTTTATAAATTAGAAGATCATAGTAGATTCTCCAAAATAGTGGAGTTATGATCTCTTCTTGGTCTATACCATTTTTAACCTGGTAATTCTTGGTAAGATCTAGATTTGTAATTACTCTGTTATAGCTGACTGCAAGGAGGTTAGTAAGTATATTAATAAATGTGGGTGGCATGCAGATGCGTATAAGAGATCTTTTAAAAAGATCTAGGTTGATAGAGTTGTATGCCTTGCTCGAATCCTGAGATATAAGCCAGAGTTCTTTAG
Source organism: Racocetra fulgida (assembly GCA_910592135.1). NCBI lineage: Eukaryota > Fungi > Glomeromycota > Glomeromycetes > Diversisporales > Gigasporaceae > Racocetra > Racocetra fulgida. Next base: position 11,416 of record CAJVPZ010000452.1, on the reverse strand, counting down.
AGTTACATGAAGCATCTTCAATAATGTTATTAAGAATATGTATAGGTATAGCAGTACTATTACCAGGAAGTGCAATATAATTGTAAGGAGAAAGGATTGAGTTTTTAGTAAAGATATAGTTTTTTTTTTTTTTAATCTTCAAAGATGAGGCCATGCCTCTATCTTTATTAAAATTTAATTAAACTTCTTTACAAATAAAAATAAAGAAATTACATTATTTGAACTTTATATCTATAAGATACTAAGACTAGAGACTCAGACAGAGCTCTTGCTAACTCAAAAGTTATAGGAGTTATCTGCAACCTAAACCTATATGAAGATATAGTTAAGGTGGTTGGTAAGTAGTTTAGTATATAATTTTTTAATGTGTTCGAGTAAGCTTATAGGTCTAGTATTGATTAAGTTTCTATCAAAGATAGATTTTTTGAAGATTGAAAAGATTTTACCCTCTTTCTATTGTTTAGGAATTTGATTGGTAATAATACATCTATTAAATAATGCTGTAATAGCTTGAAGGAAAGGTAGACCTGTATGCTAGAAGGGCTATATGCTTTATTATTAGGTAATTGAGAAAGAGTAGTTGATACTTCCTCAATAGAGAATTCTTTGAGTACATGTTGGTATCATTCTGGGTCGATGTGGCTAAGAGGTTTATGGTCTGTTTTTCAAAAAGAATTATAAATATTTTCATTAATAATTCTTAGGTCTGTCCATTGATCGAATTATTATTGTATGTATGCTTTAATATTTTGTGTATCTGTGATAATATCATTGTCTGTTTTAATATTGTCAAATTTAACAGGGTCTTTGTGTTGGTTAAGTATATTGTTGATCATGGATTTGAGGTTGGTTTGGAGTTTTTCACATCTTTTAGAAATGTTATCATTAATTTGGTGTCTAATTTTCTTGATATTTTCGATATTACGTGCATAGTAAAGGACTTTCTATTCATTGTTGCTAGTATTTATCCAATCTGGTAGTGCATATGATTGGGTGAAATTTGTGGTATATTAAGGTTAAAAGTGACATTAATGTGGTTAATAGTAGAGTTATGTTGTTGTGGTATTGGAGTATTGTTCTTGATTGTAGCTTTGATTTGTTGAATAATGTTCCTAGTTTTTTGAGGTAAAAGTGTAGCTGAGATGCTTTAGATGAGTATATGTGTTAAAAATTGCGTATAATGAATTTCTTATTTGGTATATGCTATAAGGCAGCAGAGATTACACTAGTTTGAATTTTGTACTATGTGGCTTCAAGTGATTTGGATATGTAAGTGGAGAGAGGTGTATTGTTAATTCTAAGGTTTTGAGAAACCTGGTCCGTATATTCTTGCCACTGTTTCTTGTTCATGTTTTTGTAATTAAATACTCTTCTATGTGTTTTGGTTAAAGTTCATTGTCTACCTGAGAGTGCATATGAGAATACCCATGATGATACTAAGATTTGGTGGTCACTCTTGGTACTAGTGTGAGTATTATCTGTATAGTAGAAGGTTAAATAACAAATGATTAAATGGTTTGCCCAAATATAGTCAATATTGCTTTGGAATCTGCTATTTTGCCAGGTAATAAAGAAAGACTGAGTGTGTATTGCTAAATCATACATATTGTAATAATGTAGAAAGTGAAGGAGTTTGTATTTAATAGATGTTGATTGCATATTATCATTAAAAGCATTGAAATTACTCATAATGTTAGGTTGCAAGTTGTTAGAAGTAGCTTCTTGTATCCATTAGATAACAGTATTTTGGGCTTTAAGTCATAGTTGTGAATTGTCACATGGTAGGTAAACAAAAATAATTTTAAATCTGAAGTCATGTTTAAAGAGGATATCAATAGCCACTACATATTCTGAAAATGTAAGGATTTTGTAAATATGTGATTTGAGTCGGTTATTCAGCATAATTGCTGAACCTGCTTTAGATCCATCTGTACAAGACCAGTAATATGTAAAGTTTCTAGATTTTTGAAGTTTGGTGTGAGCATTTGATTGATCAATTTTAGTTTTAGTAATACTTATAATATTGAGATTATTAGAGAGGCAGTAATCTTCCTAAACTTGTTGTTTTAGGTCTGTATTGTATCTACATACATTGTGTGTACAGATAGATAAACTAAGTGATTGGTCTTGTGTATTATAGTTGAGGTTGTTTGAGTAATTCATATTAGGTGGGGTGGAGTTTGAAGCCATAGATAATGATAATGGTTGTATAGTGATATTAGGTTCCACAATAAGAGGTAGTGGTGCTGATATGAAAAGATCTGACAATGAATTAGGTGTTGTGTACTCGGAGTGTGATTTTAAGAGTATTGACAAGTATTCCTGATATTGATCTGTTTCTAAGATTATATGGTTTTTGAGTACCTTAAATTTATTAGGAAGATATATATGTGCTTTGCTGTGGTCTTTTTTGATAGAAATGATTGGCTTGTATAGGTATTTATTAGATATATGTCTAATTTTCTTGATATGATTAAGGAATGATCCTATGGTTTGAGAGTATGATAATAAGAATAGAGATTGACTAGATAGAAATTTGTTATAGCAAATATTAGGGTTGAAGTTGAGTTTGAGTAATTGGTTGGTTGACAAGTCACAGGAGGTGGATGATATTGATAGTGACTTGTTGGGATTGTCTTTTACAAGGTTGCTCACCATATATATGGCTCGCACGGTGTTATGACTAGAAAGAGCTTTTGTATTTCCAAGCCAATTTAGTTCAACACCATAAGCATAAATCTTGATGGTAAGTAGCACAACCTGGATTTGTATGTAGCAATAATTATCATTATCAATTAATAGGACTATATTCAGAAGAAGTCACACAGGTTATGCTTAGGTCCAAGTTAGGTCACTACAGTTTACATTTTAGGTTCGAGTTAGTTCATCGCAGATTATGTTTAGGTTCAAGTTAGGTTACCGCAGGTTACGTTTAGGTTCGAGTTAAGTTACTGCAGTTTACTATATGCTACTTAATAGACAAGATCAGTGCGTATTATTTATTATTGGGTACAAAAATAAGAAAGAACTAGATCACATATCAACTGTAATTATTACTTGAGCAGAGTAAGAAAGAGTTACTTTATTTATTAAGCATCCTATTTATACATTTTGAGGGTTAAGGGTTCCAAACCCAGATCTGGGGTTTCGAACCCAGATCTGAGGTTTTAGACCCAGATCTGGGGTTCTACACATGGACCCAGGGTTTCAAACCCTAACCTTGGGTTTCGAACCCATACATGTGCTAATTCTATCACATTCATATAATATACTGCTTTTATATATAGAAAAGACGAACTATACAAAAAAAAATACAGTAAGGAAAATTTCAAAGAAATTTTCGTAACATATTCCTCCTCTAAAGGGTGAGCTCCGTCGAACCCACCAACATCCTCCTAGTATCAACCTCACTTAACCTCCTAGCTTCCGCCAACAATTCCGTAAAGTCAGAGTCCAATATTCGCTTCAGCACCGAAATTGAGATATGTTGAACCATATACATACTATATTCACTATGGGTACTGAACAACAGATATGTATATTTGACAATCTTCCAGATGAGACTTCCCTTCGAACCTGGAAGTTGCTGACCCAACTTTTTCCTTGCTTCTTCACTCCAGCCAGACTCAAACAATAGGCTACCAACTTTATAGTATGTTTCCAGAATATGGGCATTAGACTGGGCCCAAGGGTTCAAGTTTTCAACAACATTGCACGCCTGCACTAGTTTCTCATTCCAGGTTGCACTGGCAACTTCAACAAGTAACACAGGGCGGTCCAGGTTCCGAAGGTACAGGTGCATATTGTTATGGATTTGCTGGGCCTTGCTTTTCTTCATGGTCTTTTCAAATGTCTCTTCTATTTCTTGATCTTGGTTGTGAAGTGTTACTTGTATTCCTTTGATTTCCAATTCTTCTTCCAGGTTTATTTGGTTGACAAGTTGCTGGATCGTCCTTCTCAATACTGCTAGGCATTGCTCCATTTATATTTTTTTTTTTAGTGGTTACTTAGAGAGAGTTTTTTTTTTTTTTTTTTTTTGATTACTTAGTGCTTGTTTCATTTTGCTCTACGTATCTCTTTATCTGACTTTCGTGAACGTGCTCTTTTGTCACTTTCCTACGAGGGCCCATTGTTCGTAGTTTAAATGTCCTATTTCCTATTACGTCATGTATCAATAGGGTCCCATCTACTTTTCCTTCAACTTACTGCCCAATTGCTGCCCCAGTTTAGTATGGTACCTTAAGACCTTATCTCTGATTTCAAAACTTTGTAGCTGGTGCTGTTGATCATGGTACTGTTTTTGCCTTTCCTGCAATTTGCGTATATTCTCTTGAGCCTGAACTCACGCCTTAAATAGCTCATTTATCAATTTTAAAATTTGGGCCAGAACCAACAATTTATAATGCTTATTATCATCCAAGTCCACAGGGTAAGTTCCTACTACTAATTCAATGGCTAACATTGCTTCACAACTGTACATAAGGTAAAAAAGATTGAATTTCGTTGTGCCATGCCTGGCAGTCTATATTCAAATAGTGCAGGGGCCAAATAATCGTCCCAATCTCCATCATACTGACTTATACATTTTGCTAATACCTTACTAATAGTTCAGTTAAACCTTTCAACAAGCCCGTTGCTTTGTGGATAGTAGGTAGACAATTATTTATGCTTTACCTTTGTCTTATCAAAACCAACTTCATGACTTTATTCACAAAATGTGAGCCTTGGTTGGATTGAATTATATGGGGGCACCTATGTCGTGCTACTATGTCCTCCAATACAAATGCGGCCACAGATTCTGCAGAAAAATTAGGTAAGGCTCGTGTCTTGGGCCATTTTGTCAAGTACTCTACCGCAGTTATGAGATAGCGGTTCCCTTTCTTTGTAATAGGCAGGGGCCCTACGATATCCATCCCAATTCGGTCAAATGGTTGGGTTACTTTTATTGGGTGTAGTGCTTCTCTTGCCTTAAGCTTCCCTCTTTACTGACACACATCACAACTTCGCACGTAGTCCCTGATATCCTTTACGAACTGGTTCCAATGGTATCTTTTCTTTACCTTTTTGATCATCGTTCCTTCACCCAAGTGTCATGCTGCAGGATCATTGTGCATAGCTTGTAATATCAAGGGAACTTGGCTCTGTTGTAAGACTCTTAAGGGTCGTTCGGGTTCAGAGTTACTTCTTTGGTATAATGTTCCTTCTCGTACGATGTAGTGTCTTGCTTGCGCCCTTAGCTTCCAGGTTTGTTTCTTGTCGAATCCTTCTAGTATTGCTAATTCAGTTAAGTATGGAGTTAGGTTTGTATAATTTTCAGTTTCCATTTTTTTTTTTTTTGTTTGTAGCTCCTTGGTTGGTCGATTTGTTGGTAGGATGCCAAGACACTGTTACCTGGACTGGATTTACAAGTTTACGGTTTTTTTTTTTTTTTTTTTTTTTTTTTTTTCATTCCCTTGTTTCCTCAATCCTGAAGAGACCATCAATGTTGTCCATTTGCTTCTCTAGTTTATATTTTACAAGAAAATCATAACCTTGTAAGGTCATAATGTATCACACCATCCTTCCCATCAGGTTCACCATATTGTTGAGGTAAGTCAAGGTGGTATGGTCAGTTATTATTGTAAATTGGGATTCATGCAAGTATTGATAGAACTTTTCAACTGCCCAAACGATCATGGTGCATGGGAGATGAGGTCAGTCTTCTCTTCAACTCATTGAATGCTGCTTGTTGTTTCTGTTTCTATACAAATTTTTCGTTTGCTTTCAGTAACTAGTATAGAGGGGTGGCTATTCCAGAAAAATCTTTAATGAATCGTTGATAAAACCTGGCTAATCCTAGAAAACCTCTAAGCAATCGCAGGTTTGACGGTCAGGAAAAGTTATTCACAGCTGATACCTTTGTTTCTGAAGTGCCAATTCCCTTGCCGGAGATTTCGTGTCTCAAAAATATGATTCGGTCTTGTCCAAAGTAACATTTGTCGGGGTTTAGTTTTAGGTTTGCTTTACAAAGCTTTTCCAAGTCTGCGTCTACATGCTCCAGGTGCTTATTGAAGTTGTGAGAATAAATATTCACATCGTCAATATAGGCTAGCACAAAGTTCCACATTTTTCTTTGCAGCACATGATCCATCAATAGTTGGAAGGTGGCAGGGGCGTTCGTCAAGCCAAATAGCATTATCACGAACTCGTACAACCCAAATTTCATTGTAAGCACTATTTTTTCGCAGTCAGAGGGTGGATACCTACTTGCCAGAATCCATTTGCAAGGTCCAAGGTTGTATATCATGCAGAATTTTTAAGGGCGCTTAGTAATTTGTTGATTCTCAGAAGGGGGTAACTGTCACGTTTGGTTCGTTGGTTCAGCTTCCTAAAGTCAATACACAGCCTCATCTTCTTATTTTTTTTCTTCACCAGAATGACAGGAGACGCCCACAGACTGCATGACGGTTGGTTCAACCCAGCTTCCTCTATTTGCTTAATCTCTTGTCCTATAAACTCGTGCTCCACTTTTGAAGTAGGATAAAACCTTTGCTTTACTAAAGGACCTTCTTCTCTGTGTATTTCATGTTGACCAACTGACGTCCTTCCTAGTTGATTGGGTTCGCGGGCAAAAACATTCTCATACTTGTTGAGTATTTCTTTCATTCGACTTTGCTGATCAAAGGTCATAGTTCCAAGGTTATACTCATCCTTCGGCCTTTCCTCCAGGTACTGATAGTCCCTTCGATTCGAAGCTTCATTCTATAAACAATCCAATTCCTAGTGGTCTTTTCTCAAACACAATTCATATACAATGTCGTTCCATTTTTGCAGCGGATAGAATTTAAAATACAAGTACATTTGGCTTATCAAGCCTTCTTCTTTTTCATACTCCTCTTCTTTTTCACTAAATGTCAATTCATCGTTATCACTACTATCGTCAACATCATCGGCACTTTTGACTTCCTCTTCCATCATTGCCTTTCCTTTCTCAAGATTCTGAGGGATCTGATCTCCAATGTTTGCCAGCTTACAATACTCAGTCGGCACTTTTATTTTTTTGTCACCATCCCTTATTATTAACTCACACGATTCCCAGTCCAGTCGAGCTCTTTTCTTTTTCATCTAATCGTTTCTTACAATTACACATAATTTCCAGCGTCAGTTATGACGGCACAGGACATTATAGTTTTTTCACCAACAGTTATAGTGAATTCGTCAATTTCTTCTAGTGGCCTTTTTTGCTTACCTTGTACTCCTATCATCATTACTATCAATAGTAGGTTAATCGTTATTTCAGAGTCTTTTAAGAACCCCGCAGAAACTACACAACTGAACGATCCACTATCCAAGATCAGAATAATCAGTTGACTATTTACTTGAGCATTACAATACATCAACATTGTGTATACTTCATCACTATAATTAAGGCAAAAGTCGGCAAGCTTTCTCTTAGTTACCCTATCCGGGCGTAGAATCTTCAATGCCTCTTTCTGTATATTTGCGCATAGGTGATGTTGGCCTTCTTATTTTGCAAATCTGCCATTATCAAGTATAGTTGGATTTTTGTTGTCACTGGGAGCTCAAAGGGCTTTGTTATTTTTTTTTTTACAGCCTTTTTACCGTCCCCTTGTTTGTTCGCCTGATTATTCACTTGAGCACTTCCTTAATTGTCCTCTTGATTACGATTAGTCTCATGTGGGGTTTCTTCTTCAACAGGTTTATTGTCATTACTACGTCTCCTTTTTGCCATGTAAGCCTTCTTTATTGTATTTATTGAGAGGTTTAAAGACGGTTGTACACTCTCATACTCAAAGGTGCGCTTCTCAATTTAAATGATCTATGGGGTTCTGCAATTGGACTAACATTGCTTGCGCCCTGAGGGCCTCTTCCATTGGCCTATTATCATTAACAGGGCTATTAGTTTAGTTCTGCATCAGGAGGTTGTTTCCTCCTCCATTCATACGAATAGCATTTGGGCATTCACGGGCAATGTGTTCTGGTTGGTAACAGAAATAGCATACGAAAGGTCGATTAGTCCTCTCAGGTCGGTTTCTATTTGTGGGAAGGCAGGATAACTATAATTATTGCTATTGTTATTGTTATTCTTCATCATAGTCACTACCTCCTGTAGTATGGCCATTATTTGATCTACAGAGTTCATCGAAGCTTGAGTTCGAGTAGGTATTGTAGGCTGGGCAGTGCTGTACATCAGCTGGGATGGTGGTACTATGGGTTGGGCTGTGAAACAAGCTTGGTATGAGGGCGCTATTGCTTGGATCGTTGGGTATATCAAGGGATTATACAAAGTGGGTATCCAAAGCTGTTATCCCTTGAGCAAAGGTCGTTTCACATGTCTGAGCCATCTCGATTGCTTCCTGAAGGTTGTTTAGCATGAATGGTCCTACTGCTAATGACAAGTCAGGACGCAATCCTTGAACAAACATTTGAGCCTTCATTATCTCAGAGTATTGGTTTCCAACTTGACATACTCAGTTAAACATTATCAACATATCCGCAGTATACTGGTCTACTGATTCTCCTATACATTGTTGTCGGGATAGTAGCTTATTATTCTATTGGTTAATCAGAGCCAGGTACAGAAAGCCTGCTTAAACTGATGCACAAAACTTTGACATGGGGCCTCTTCATTTTCCCAGTATTGTACTCTATTATTACCATACGTTTGATTTTCCCACTATAGTGCAGCAAGGCCAGAGAGATGGGCATCTACACTGCAAGTCGCCTTGTTCCTACAATATTATTTGCTTTGAATGCACTCGTTACTGCGTCTATCCATTCAACGGGATCCTGATTTCTTCCACTAAATGTTGAGATCTTTACTACGCTTCATTCGTTTAACTCGTAGTAGGATTGTCTGGACTGTGCCAATGCACTAGCTATAACGTGCAATAACCAGATTGTTTGTTGATCAGGGACATCTTGCTGATCGAGATTCGTTGGGGGATTTGGGCTATCCAAAAGATATTCATTTCGAAGAGAATTGCCGTTACTATATAAGTTTCCATTATTCTTTTATTCATAATTGTGACATTCGTTTCCGGGGTTCGTATCGTTAAAGGTGTTTCTCCACATTTTATACTAATTATCCGCTTATACTATTATACCAATGCTTGCTTTTACTATTATATTGACACTCACTTTCACTATTGTATTTATGCTCGTTCACCCTATTGCTATATACACATTTGTCCTCTTACTATTGTGACATTCACACTTATTACTGAAACATTTTATCCTTATTTAACATTTACCTTACAATCCTGTTTACATAGTATCATTTATTTTATACACACAACACTTATCAACGCTTTGCTTACAATAATTGTTAACGTCAATCAATCAATATTATCAACGTTCGTTCGTATAATACTATCAATGTTCGTTCATATTCAATGTTTATTCACACACTTTAGTGCACGATCGTTAATATTAGCTACTTGTCAACATGATTAATGACACCTTCTGTTGTTCTTCCACACAATCGGCACCAAAATGTTATGACTAGGAAAAGCTTTTGTATTTCCGAGCCAATTTAGTTTAGCGCCGTTAGTATAAATTCTGATGGTAAGTAGCACAACCCGGATTCATATATAGTAATAATTATCGTTATCAATTAATAGGACTATATTTGGAAGAGGTCGTCAAGAGTTATGCTTAGGTCCAAGTTAGGTCACCACAGGCTATGTTTTAGGTTTGAGTTAGTTCACCGCAGGTTATATTTAAGTTCGAGTTAAGTTACCGCAGGTTACGTTTAGATTCGAGTTAGGTTACCGCACGTTACTATGTGCTACTTAATAGACAAGATCAGTGTGTATTATTTATTACTGGGTACAAAAATAAGAAAGAACTAGATCACATATCCACTATAATTATTACTTAAGCAGAGTAAGAAAGAGTTACTTTATTTATTAAGCAATCGTCCTATTTATACATTTTGAGGGTTAAGGGTTCCAAACCCAGATCTGGGGTTTCAAACCCAGATCTGGGGTTTCAGACCCATATCTGGAGTTTCACACCCAGACCCAGGGTTTCAAACCCTAAACTCGGGTTTCGAACCCATACATGTGTTAATTTTATTGCGTTCACATAGTTTACTGCTTTTATATATAGAAAGACAAACTATACAAAAAAAAATACAGTAAGGAAAATTTCAAAGAAATTTTCTGTAACAACAGTTTCCAGATTACCTATAGCCTGCTCTGTACATTGAGTTTGGCCATCATAAACCCAGAAATCTAGGTAATTAGGCTTTCCTACCTGTCTACTTACATCATTCTCTTTATCAACTACTGTGGATATATCTTTTGGTAAAGTAGCAGCTGCATTTATGAGTTTTGTAAAAGACAAATTTATTGAAAAGAAGGTTGAGATTCATTGAAAAATAAGGTTTTTTCAATAGAAAGAGGTGTGGTAAAATGCATATTAAATTTTTTAACAAGAAGTTGTTCAGCTTCTAGTAAGCTGTTTCTTTAAAATATTTTGCAATTTGTGGTTAGTTTAGTTTCTTATCCTTGAAGTTATAGTAGGTTATAACTCTTGCTAAAAGTTTAGTGCTGATAGGTTTAAGAGTAAGTATGTCTATAGCTTGTTGTCAATTAAGTTGTTCTATATTGTGGTTTTGTGCTGCAGTTTTTTGATAGAAAGCAAGGTATAGATAAAAATAATAACTGCAGAGTTTGTGATTAACTGTTTTAGATGTATTTGGTGAATGAGCAGCTTCTTTAGCTGAAGTCGCTAACTTGTTGAGAAGTTTGGTTAGGATTTGTTTGTTAAAGGTTGCTTTATGTTTACCATTAATATAAAAAATTGATAGGTCAAATGTAAGGTTGTCGTTATCTTATTTAGGATAAGTTATATAAGATCTATCAAGAAGTGCTTTGAATAGTTGCTTTAAATTGTGTCTGTATTGAGGTTTTTGAAGTGTTTGATTGTTGTCTGTGTTTTTGGCTTTGTCTTTGTCAGTATTGTTAATAGTTTCAGCAAAAGGGCAGGAGGTATCTCTGCATGTAAGAATATGATGATTTGTGTATTTAATAGCTTTGTTATAGCGTTGAATAGAATTGTTAGGTTTGTTAAAATCCAAGGAGGTAGATAGAAGTTCTTTGAGATATTGAATAAAGGCCTGATAGAATTGGTATTATAAGGAGTTATAAACTTTTGTTTTGTCTATAGGCTGTTCAAATTGGTGGCTATATTGTGGAAAGAAGTTGTCGAATCACTTATTAAAGTATTCGAGTGAGTTTGATAGAGATAGTATATTAAATTTCTTATTGAAGAGATTTTTAGGAATGTTGAATTCAAGGTAGATATTAAATTTGGTATCAGATTTGATCTGAAGATATTTTTCATTCTTATCATAGCTAGTTACTATGGAGGATATTCTGAATCTTTTTGGTCTAAGTTTAAAATCTTC
>CAJVPZ010000451.1:0-19343 GCA_910592135.1 Racocetra fulgida | reverse complement strand
TTGATAATCTATCTTTGCTATGTTGTTTGATAATCTAATCTAATTTTCTGGAAGGTTCTATTGACAATTCTATTTGTACTTTACACGTGACTTTGTTGTTGTTGTTTTGCTTTGCACGTGCGCTTTTACTTTGTTTTGGCTATTCTAGATGTGTTTGTTTGTTTACGTGTTTGTGTGACTGTCGATGATCTGCGTTCGGGGTCAGACCAATATCCTCTTTTTTTCTAAAAATTTCTTCACAAAATTCTGTTTTTCTTAGATCACTTGCTTCTTACAAGTTTTGCTTTGCTGCTTTCTAAGCTTACTACCTGTTAATTTTGTTGCTCTTTCTCTTTTGTTAGAGTCTCTTGACCTGTTTTCTATAGCTTTTGTTGAGTTTTTAACAATTTTGCTTCTGTTTGTTTTTGTATTCAAGTGATCGTCAGGGAGAGTTGTGATTGTCTACTTGATAATAGTAATACTAATAATGTTATAATGATAATAATAATACTAATAATGTTAATAATAATAATAGTTTAAAGTAATTATGCCTCAGTGTTATTCTATTACTTACTATTAATAAAGAACCAGTAGCGAAAATGCCTTATACAAAGTAATTAATTTGTTTCAAAATAAAAATCAATAGTAAGATAATAATAGTAATATAATAATAATAATAATAATAAAGTAATAATAAGAATAATAATAAAGTAATAATAATAATAATAATTTTAGGTTAGCGCAAGAAGTTAGAACATTGCAGGTACAAGTAGTGGTGGTATTAAAAGAGAAGCGATAGTATTAAGAAGTGAAGTGAAAGATTTAGAAAGGCAAGTAGAAGAGTTGGAAGAAGAAGTAGAAAATACTATGTTTTGTATTGACGCGATTCAGGTAGAGAATTGAGAAAGAAATATTCAATATGTGAATTTGTTAGCAGAACAGAATTCTTTAAGGGCTGAGGTGGAGGACTTAAGAGATTAAATTGAGAACATTCTAGTTCTGAATTAAATTTTCTTCTTTTCTTTTTTCTTTTTTCTTTTTTATTTTCTTTCTTTTTTTTTTTCTTTTTTTTTTTTTATAAATAAAATTTAATTATTCAGTTCCCTAATAAATTTTAATATTATCTTGTTACTATTTTACATTCAACTTTATTCATCTTGAATGGCGAAGTTGTTCATATTCTTTAAATGTAAAAAGTAATATCAATTTTATCTTCAACTTTACTCAAATTTTGGATGGCGGAGTTGTAGTTAAGGCTTATGTTTCTTAAATATGAATCTTTTCATATCCAACTTATCCAAAGTTAAGTGGGTGAGTTGTCTATAGGGCTCATATTCTCTAAATATAAAATATAATTTTCAAAGTTTAAATGCATTTCTAATAATATTCTTTTATTTCTTCTAATGAATAAAATTCTCCTAAAAATAACAAATAAGAAAAGTAAATAGAGCTCTAAGGGAGCTAACATTTAAGAGCTCAATATAGCCCCTTGGAGATTGTCAATTGACTATTCCCCAGGGTATTAGAGTCAGTCATTTGACAATTTCAAAAATTAAAAAAAATTATATAACTTTTGCATATTTTATGTGCTTTTTGCATATTTATGTACTCCTTGCATATTTTATACACCCCTTGCATATTTTATGCATGATTATGCATGATTATGCAAGGGGTGCATAAAATATGCACCTCTTGCATATTTATGCACCCCTTGTATAATCATGCATAATCATGCATAATCATGCATAAAATATGCAAAGGGTGCATAAAATATGCAAGAAGTACATAAAATATGCAAAAAGCACATAAAATATACAAAAGTTATATAATTTTTTTTAATTTTTGAAATTGTCAAATGACTGACTCTGATACCCTGAAGAATAGTCAATTGACAATCCCCAGGGGGCTATATTGAGCTCTTAAATGTTAGCTCCCTAACCATCACTCTAAACTGTCTTAAACACTATATCATACTAGGCCCATATAAAAAATAAAAAAAAATAAGATAAATTTTTTTTTTATTTTTATTTTTTTTATTTTTTTTATTTTTTTTTTCGGCATGTCCTGCTACTGTTTTATTAAGATGGTAACCAAGCAAATTACAAGAATTTAACTATAGCTAATCCTTCTTTAATCGCAACAAGTAACTCACTCAGCTAAAACCCAGATGCGACATCGCCTAGTGGCTGTTTGCCTTCATCCGGGCCTCTAACTTTCTAGAGGCATAAATCCTTTGATCATTGGCCGGTGCTACATGCCTATCAGTATCATCTTTTCTACGAAATACAAACACAAAACAAAGGGTAAAGAAAAAAAAAAGGTGATACCTCGGCGTTCAGATTCGATCCACCTAAACAAATAAAACCAAAAAAACATATAAAAGAAAAACAAAATAAAAGAAAAGAAAACAAAGATAGCACTATTAAACCCGTGCTGGATTGTAAAAATTATATAGACTACTAAATAATCTAGTCTAAACTCTACGCTAGTTACTTATTGTCTATATTAAGATATATAAAATATCTATTCTTGAGTAGAGGCCAAGTCCGAAATTTCTCTTGCGGTCCCACTGAGTTCAGTGCGGTATCCTGCAACGTATTCTCGTGCTAGTGCTTGTTCCTGGGCAAAGTTAAGCGACCTATGCTTTTCCAGCTTCTGTAGATCTTGGTATAAACATCGTAACCTCTTGAGGTAACCGATGCAATGCTATTATCCAAAAGTAGACACGTACTCCTGTACGTGACTTTCTTTTTTCGGCAGTAATTGTTGTTGTCGATCAATTGATGGGGATACGCCGTTTTTCTCACTTTTTGGTGAAAATTTTGAAAAGTCCAAGAGTGGAGTTTGGTGTAGGGTTTCAGTTTGCAGGTATTCTTAAACTTCGGTAGTGAGTATGTTGAAAACTCGCTTGTTGTTCTCCTTAGACCAACTATTTTAACTTTGTCAGCAGAAGCAGAGCTTCTATTAAAATTTTTTGTACAAGGGCACCAACACCTTCTCGCCAGTTATCTTGTACAGGAACGCTTTTAACTTGCATGCTGAATATACAGAGGAGTCCGGGAGACAAAAGAAAACCTTGACCTCTGTAAAAACTGTTATTTGTAGTTGTCTCTTCTACTTTTCTCCAACAAGTTTCTGTTTTTGTTTGCCGTAAGTTTGGTACAAGTAATCGTCGGGGAGAGTGGTCTTGTTGTTTTTTTGTTAATATTTTTTTTATATATATATTTTTTTTTTTAATCGAAATGTTAATAACTATAAGTAATAAAAAATAAATAAATAGTAATAAATAACAAATGATAAATAATAGATAATAAATATTTAATAAACTAATTTTTCATAATCTTCTATTTCTAATTCACTAATCATTGATGTATTAATAAAACTTGATTTATATATTGATGTAATCCAAATTTTTGATATACTGTGTGGATTCAAATGACTTGCTTCTATACTTGACAAGATTTAGTTTTTCCAAAGAAGTGTATTAGCTGGGTTTGTATATATTGAGTTATTTGTTTATTGCTTCTATTTCTTTTTTTCAATTGTCTTAGATAACAGAGAGCTTCTAATCTTTGGATTTATTTATTTTTCTTTTTTCTAAAGGCTTAAACTTTTGTAATTATTTTATTAAAGATTTGGATATTATTAGAGCCTTGGTAAGGAGAATTCAATTGAACTCAATCCTCTATTTCATGTTTCAAATCTCATTTAATTTGTTTGATTTGAAAGTTATTATTCTTCTTTATAGAACTTCAGTAATTATTATTATTTTCTTCTAAAGAGTCTTCTGTTATTTCAATATTTTTTTGAATATTTGGTGTGTTGATAGGTTTAAATGTTTGTAAAATTGTATTCCATTCTTTACTATTGATGAATGCCTCATATAGATTATTATATTCAACCATATTTTCTGTTGACTGTTGAATAATATCATCAATTAGGCTTGTTGTTTTTAGTTTATTTTCATTAGTAATAGAAATAGTTTGATTAGATATTTCTATAACATTGTTTGTAATATTATTATTTTTCTAAATTTTCAAGAATTGTTTTAGAGCTTGAACTCCTTCAAGTAGTAGTTAATCAAGAAGATTATTAATAGCTTAAGTTTCTATTGTTTAATTCAAATAGTTGTTGTGTGAATAAAAGTTTATGATAAAATGTATAAGATTTTTAATAATTGAAATTTTAAGAGAGTTTGGGAGAATAGAGAGTAGTTATATAGTTTTAGTGTTATACAATTTACTTTTCATGTAAAATTATTTGTAATTGTTTGTTTGTTATTATTATTTGTGGAATAGGTAATTAAGAAAGATCTTTTTCAAAGTATAATTTTAATCGATTGCTATATACAGGATCTTTTACTTTTTGTCTATTCATAGCATGTAATTTGTATATTCCAAGTGATAGAATATTATGGATTATATATAGTTTAATCCATTTTTCTTCTAGTTTGGCAGAAAATACATTTTTGAGATGTGATTGAGCTACTAAAACTTTGTCACCAATCTTTAATTTAGGATTTTTGAGATTTTTGTCATGAACTTTTTTTTATACTTTTTGTGCTTGTTTTATATTTTCAATGGCTTTTTTTTGTTGCTTCAAAGTTATATCTTCTATTTCAAATGTTTGTTTAATTAAAGCTTCATTAAAAGATATATCTTTGTCATAATAGGTTTTGATAATAATTTCAATAGAAAGTTTGGCATCTCTACTATAAATTAAAGATAATAGTATAAATTTTGTTGTACTATATTTCATTGTTCTGTAAGCTAAAAGTACAGATGGTAAGATTTGATCACATTCTTTGTAATCATAGCTATTAAGTTTAGCTATTGCTTCACCTATTGTTCGATTAAATCTTTCAATCATACTATTTGTTTGTGATTGGTATGCAGAAGATTTATGATGATTGATTTCACAATTTTTTTATTAAGTTACTCATAAAATTGGTTTTTTGGTCACTTAATAATATTGTTGGTATTTCATGTTGACCAATTATATCTTCATATATAAATTTTGTAACAGTTTTAGCTTTAATATCAGAGATAGCTCTTGCTTCTGGCCATTTTGTTAAGTAGTCTATAGCCACAATAATATATCAGTTGTCTTCTTTTATAATTGATAAAGGTTCTTTTATATCAATTCCAACTTAATGAAATGATGCTTTGACTTCAAGTGGTCGTAGAGTTTGTCTTCTAATTTTATTTCCTCTATGTTGGCAGATATTACAGGTCTTAATATAATTTTTAATATCTCTATACATGGTAGGCCAAAAATATCTTTTCTTGGTTTTGTTATAGGTCGATTCTATTTCCAGATGAGTACCCTGCTCATCATGAAGAGTGTATAATATCACATTTTTTTGGTTTTGTTTTAACACTTGTTGGGCTTTAGTTTTGTTTTGTCAAAATAATTGTTCATTTTGGATAAAGTAGTTTTTATATTCTTTTTGTATTCAAGATTTATCCAAATTAGTGATGTTTAGTAAAAATGTTAGCTCAGATAAATATTGGTATATTTCTTGATACAGTTTACTATCTATTATCTATTGAGTCTTTTGTGAGTAGGTGTGAGAAGAAATCTGCGTTTTGGTTCTGTTTACCAGATTGATATTTTATATCATACTGGTATTCTTGAAGAGTTAACTGCCATCATATAATTCTTTTATTTTTGTTAAGAGTAGTGTTGTTTAATAACTATTGTAAAGCTTTGTAATCAGTTATAAGTATAAATCTCGTTCCATAAATGTAATGTCAAAAATATTTTATAGCCCAACAGTAGCTAAGCATTCGAGCTCAACTGTGCTATAATTTTTCTTAACAGATGATAATGTTTGACTTGCATAAGTTATAATGTGTTTTTTACCTTCTTTTACTTGTGATAATACTGCTTCTAATTCCAAATAAGAAGCATTGATAAATAATAAAAACAGTTGGTCTTAGTCAGAATATTGTAATATTGGTGCAGAAGTAAGATAATATTTGAGCCAGTTAAATTTTGTTGGTGTTCATTATTTCAGATAAACTATATCTTTTTGTAATAATTTGAATAAAGGTGCAGCCTTTTTGGAGAAGTTTTCAATAAATCTTCGATAATAAGATGCAAGTCCTAAAAATGCTCATAGTTTAATAAGATTTTTAGAAGGTCTTAACTTTGCAAGTTTATCTACTTTTTGTAGATCTAGCTTAATTCCTTCATTTCCAATTATATGTCCTAAGAATTGCATTTGTTTGGTACCAAAATGACACTTTTTTGAATTGATTTGTAGGTTTGCTTCTTTTATTAAGTTTTTTTTTTTAACTTTCACAATATTGCGTGAAGGCAGATTTTTTATTAGATATTTTAGATAATATATTATTGGTTAATGAGAATACATTCTAGCTATACCTGCACCTTTTGAGCATCTAATTAAGTAGCTACCTATTACTAGGATCTATACTAGATGCCGTACCTGTAACCCACTATTACTAGGATCTATACTAGATGCCGTATCTGTAACCCACTATTATTTGAATTACCCATTTAAACTCTCTGATGTCCTCTGTCCTGTACCATCCACCACAATCACGCCAGCATATAACCTCATGCTGCTTTTATTGAAGACCATCCAGATCAATATTTGCTATATTACTTATGCCCTAATTCTATAGATAACCCAGTAGAGTCTCATACTACCGGGTTGCCCTAGAG
This sequence comes from Racocetra fulgida, assembly GCA_910592135.1. NCBI lineage: Eukaryota > Fungi > Glomeromycota > Glomeromycetes > Diversisporales > Gigasporaceae > Racocetra > Racocetra fulgida. Next base: position 12,674 of record CAJVPZ010000451.1, on the reverse strand, counting down.
AGGATGTAGTACATACCCCCCTAATCTTTCTATATCCCATGCACTTCCTGATTAGTCTACGAATACTTTCCGCAGCAGCCAAAACTACCACTAGCAGTCAGGACAAACCATTAAACTGTATAATTCTGTATCTGGTACTCTTGCAAGATTCCGATACCTATATCAAGCTGGTCTTTTTACCGATCCCTCCTCAACTACCAAACTAGTTAGTCCAGACGGGTTATTGTATCTAGGCTTTAAATGCCTTCCGGTTTTACTTCTCTTGGTTCCTAATTCCGTAGCATAGAACCTTTTCCTCCGGTGCGACTCTGGCAGCCAGGTTGGTGGACCCTTTTTGCTCTAGGGTTTTTTGTCTAGTTCTTCGGTCTCCAGTTTCTAACTTTTCCACAGTATCATCAAAGATCTTCACTACCTTTTTACTTGGGTCTTGCCAAATAGATTTCAACTATCCCAGTTTCTTGGATTTAGATTGCCCAAGAGCTTCCATTTCGAGATGGTAGTACCAAGATTACAGGTAATATACCCAACTGATTGTTGAATAATTGTTACTGATACACAGGCCTATTTTTCTAAAAATGTCTTCAGTGAGATTCAAACTCTGGACCTGCCGCTTGGGGTGACAACTTAACCACTACTCTAAGTCATCACACCCTTTCTTTTATTAAGTTAAATACTTCTTTTAGATCCTCTTTATGTTGTTCGAAAGTTTCACTATATTTTGACATTATCAATATATACTATAGCCTTTTTTAAAGAACAGGTTGTAAAACCTTTTCCATTAATTGTTGGAATGTAGCTGGAGCATTACATAGACCAAAAGCATAACATTAAACTCATATAGTCCAAATTTTGTTATGAAGGCTGTCTTTTCTTTGTCTTCTTTCTTTACTTGCACTTGCCAATATCCAGAGGTTAAATTGAGGGAGATAAACTATTTGGCTTTCTCTAATACATCAAGCATTTCATTTATTTGAAATAATAGATATGTATCTTTCTTCATAATATTATTAAGTTTTCTGTAATTAACACAGAATCTTAATTTTTTATTTTTCTTTACAACAAGAACGACTGGAGAACTTCAAAGACTTTGTGAAGGTCGAATAATTCCTTCCTTTTTTATAGAATCTATTTCCTTTTTTATATGTTCATGTTTCTTTAGAAATGCTTTATAGGCTCATTGTTTGATTGGATAGTTATCAGAAGTATTTACAGAATGGGTAACTATATTAATTTGTCAAAGTTCAGAGAACTGGGTGGCAAAAATATCTTGATTTTCTTTTAATAGATTCACTATAATTTCTTTTTGTTTTTCTTTTAATTGGGTTTTTAGATATGTTAATTTAGTTTCATTGATTTGGATTGATTGTTCTTTATATTCATCTTTTTGCTTTTGCTTCATTATTTTATTAACTTCAGGCTTGATTAGTTTAAAGTCTCATCAATTTGAGTACTTTCTTTGTTATATTCTATTTATATAGTTGAAATCAATTGTTCATTTTGTTGTATAAAAGTATTATCTACTTTTATTTATATTAAGAAGTATCGAATTTGTTCTATTTCCTCATCCTCTTCTTCAAGTTCAAGTTTATAATTATTATAAGGTAAGGTTTGTATCAATATAGGGACAAATTCATTTAGGCTTTAGACTCTATTCTAATATATAATGGGTGTACTTTCTAAATCATCATTCTATCCAATTGTCATTAAGCCTGTATTGTAGTCAATTGTTGCCTTGACTTTATCCAGATATTTATTTTCAAGTACTACATTATATTTTTTGGAATTTGTTATCAATATATTCATCAAAGTTTCATATTTGCCAATTCTTATAGGAATATTAGTAACTTTTCCTAAAGAAATTGATCTACTACCCATTATATTAACAACTTGAATATTGCTTAGAGCATCAATTTCTTTGTTGATTCATTGTAAGAATTGTTTAGCAATTATACATCCTTTTGAGTCTGTATCAACAATTACATTTATTTCTTAATCGAATACTTCTGCTATAGTAAATAAAGCATCCTTGACTTGTTGTTCTTCTTTGGCTTCTTGGTCTATACTAAATTCTCGAATTTCTATGATTTCAGCTTTATTGTCATCTATCCAGAAACTTTTATTATTATTATGATTGAAAATATTTGTATCGATATTGTGGATAAATTGTTCTTCTTCTATATTTAATAATTTGTCGATTTCATTTAATAAAAATATATAAACATCATTATTTTCTTCTATTGAGGGTTTTATAGTTTTGATATGTTTATCCTCTCGAGATATTAGAGTTAGTTTAAAAGGTGTTTTGGCCAACACTGTTTTCAGTATTGTTCTGAGTTTAAATATGGTTTTCATAATAATTTAGAAAGTTTTGTCTCTGAGTATCATCATTATTATTATTGTTGATGTTATGATTTTGTTATAGTGAAGGTTGATTATTATTATTTTGAGGTCAGTTGTTATTGTTGTTAAACAGTTGATTATTGTTTTGATTATTGTTAAAGTTATTATTTCTATTGTTATTATTGTAATTATTGTTGTTATAATTATTATTATTCTTCCAATTCTGGTTTGTTTGACAATTGTAAGCAATATGTCCAATTTGATTACAGGCATTGCAAATAGGAGCTCTGCATTATGCAGCAAAATGTTTAGATTTATCACAATGATTACAGTTGTTATTATTTCTGTAGTTATTGTTATTATTGTTGTAATTGTTGTTGTTATTGCGATTGTAGTTATTATTTTAGTAATTATTATTATTATGGTTGTTGTTATTGTTTCGATTATTATTGTTGTAATTATTGTTTAATGAGGTTTGGTTTCGTTTAAGAAACAATTGGTTTAACATCTGTTGAGTTGCAGCAAATATTTTTTTATTTACTATATTTTCAACTGAGGGTTGTGAACTAGCATTATATTGGTTGAGATACCGAGGTTGAAGGTTAGATAGTAGTAGGGAGTATTCAGATAATGTTTTACCTTTTAAAAAGACATTTTCAAGAGCTTTAGCTCTGTTAATAGCTTTATCTAAAGTAGTTGGCATAGCTGACTCTACTAGAATATGAAATTCCTGTTGAAGGCCATCAATGAATTATCTCATTTTGTCAGTATTTGAATAAGTATTGATAGGGTCAACTTTTTCTATAATTTCTCTAATGCTCATTATATTCTTCAACTATTTCACCAAGCTTTTGTTTTTTTAATCATAGAGAATAAAACCATTGATTTACTCTATATGAATTTCTGAATTGTGCTTCGAATTTAAACTTAAATGATGTATCTTGGTTGTCCTTATTATTCTAGTAAAGGAATCTATTTTGATTATACCAAGTAAGAGTCATATCTTTTATAAAGTTGGGTACTAAGGCTAACTTTTTGGTATTATTAATGTTATTAGCTTGACAAGCTTTTTTGAAGGCTTCAAGCCAGATAATAGAGTCATCATTACCACCTTTAAATATGGGTATTTTAGCAATCTTTTGTTCTTTTGATCAGATAGGATTATTAGAGAAAGTTGTATTTAATGTGGTGGTTAATCCTTTCAAGAATTGTCAAATTAGTTGTTGTGGACTTAGATTAGTTTTATATCATCATCATTATTGTTTTTATTGTTTCCTTCCTGTCTATAATTTAGTATGCGAATTTCTCTTGTTTTATTAACAGAAGCATTTTTATCAATATTCAGAGTAGTTATAAGGTCATCATCTTGTTGATTTCGAAAGTTATTGTTTATTGTATAGCTGCTAGAAGGTATTGGTCACTGTTGTTGACTCATTGTAGGTATCTGTTGAATAATTAAATTTATATTTTTAATACTTTCTTCTATATTTCGTTGATGTTCTCTAAATTAGTTTCTCTTCATTCAGATGATGTTAAAGATGTTGGAACTAAGTTATTATTACTTAATTCAGATCCTGGTTCAGAGTTTTCCTCAGATTGTATTTCAGGGGTATTTACTGTAAAATTATGAGTAGTCTCAAATTTTGCCAAAAGTTCAATATAAATTTGGTCAAATTCCTTATTAGATGTATGATTATAATATTGTACAGATGTTGGAATTAATCTGATATAGGTATCTCTTATATATTCATCAAGAGTATATATGGCTCCTTAAAAATATTTAACCATATTATAAGTAATAGAATAAGAGGCGTTGTATTTTGGTCTGTACCAGTTCTAAAATTTTATAAAGGATTCAAATAAATCTTGAACTGTAGGATAACAAGCTGAACAGCTTTCATCAGATCTTTTCTTATTTTTATCTTGAGAAATATGGATAAAGGATTCATATAAAAATTCGTGTGCTTTAATTAAACATTAGTATGCTTGGATATTCATCCAAATTTATAAAAGTAGGTTGAAAAACTGTGAAGTTTTCTATATCTAAATAGTTCTTTAATACCGTCAGAAGACTAAATATTGTTATCTACTTCTTGTTCGTATAACTTTAAGTTGACACACTAATATAGTGTATAGGTTCAAGGTTGATATTTTTCAATTTTAGATGATAACTGATAGGGTATGCCTTAAGAGTTATCAATATTAGATAACTCGAGATAATAGATAGATTGAGTTGTAGGAGTATTAAATTCTGGTTTAATTATATGACTGTTATCCCAAAGGTTGTTAGAGAGAGGTTTAGAACATTTATTTTCCCAATAAAATTTACAAATTTTTGAATAGGCAAACAATAAATCAGTTTGTTGCAAAGTTAAAGAAGAACCAAATTGTAATTAAGCAATAGCAAATTTGAGTTTTTCTACTAGGTCAGTATATTCTTTGTCAATTAAAATACAGTTTAGATATTTTCAAATAAAATTAAAATAATATTGCGAAAAAGATTGCATATAGTTTAGAAGAAAAGAAAATATTCAGATAAAAGTATAAGAGTATAACTAGAATAATAATAATAATAAATAAACTAATGTAAAATAAGAATATAGAGAAAGAAATAAGGAAAAGAAGGATAAAAAGTAGTTAAAGTAGTAGATAAAAAAATATAAAGAAGGTTCAGAGCACTTTTGACCTGGGCAGAATTAACTTTATTGACAAATTTTTTGATAAAATTTTAAAGAAAATAGAGAACAAAATTTAATTCAATAGCCACCTAAGGCACTATAAGATTTCGCAATAGGTCAAATATGGGGTAGCATCTATTGTTCTTTGTGTGCAGCCAGATATAACACAAAAATGTTTGCTCTTTACAAGGAGTATTAGCCACTAGAACTTAAAGATATCTTAAGATATAATCAGAGAAAATAGTACTAATACTCAGACTATTACTACTATATATAGCCTTGAATTCTAAAATAATATATATCAAATATATTATTTTAACAAGAAAGAGAATAATTAAACTAATAAAAATTTTAAATAAATGAAAAGAAGATAAGAAAATAAGAGAAAAGCTATCCCGTATAGATAATAAATAGTGAAAAAAGAAAAATTTAAGAAAAAATTTAAAAGAAATTTTAAGAAAATTTAAAAAGAAAGAAGCTAAAAATTATTAAAAAAAAACAGTTTTGGGTCCTGTCATTATCACCAAAACTGTAATATGCTTGCTTGGCTTAACTAAATATTAAATATAATAATAATAAAATATGTTGTTGCCAGTTAAGTCAAACAAATATATTACTTGACTTAATATATAAGAGTGGTTAAGGAATGTTTTAAACAAGAAAGATTAAAGAAAAGCCTAAACTAAACCAAAAATAACTAAAGAAATAATTAAAAACAAATAAATTTACTCGAGTATAAATCAAAATATCAATAGAAAAACAATAATTTTACTATAAAAATTCAATAAAAATACCATAAACCCACTATATATTCAATATAGAATTACAGTTTATTATGCAATTTTAAGGCTTTTAATACAAGAAAATAGTTAAAGAGAAAGGTCAAATATATCTAGGAATGATGTAAATATTCAAAGAAATAATTGTGGAGGATACATTGATATCCCTCTGCCTTGGGAAAAAGGCAGAGTTTATATATCTTTCGATAATACCATATAATAACGATATATAATAATGCTAGAAAATAATGCTGTAAATCATTATATTACTAATATAAATCATTGCAAATCATTGCAAATCATTGCAATAATACTATATACTATTATTTTAGTCATCATAATGCTATTCTAAAGCTAAAAATAGTTACAAAAATGATAATGACATGAAATAACACCATCTAATAATGTCAAATAACATTATATAATGAAAACTCTTTCTGCTGATCTACAAATTGCAACTTGATTTTAATCGGCCATAAACTAAATCATTATTTTTCTTAAGAACTAGTATAAGAAACAAGGTTTCTTGTATTAGTGAAAAAGAAAGATAATCTTTAGTTTATTAAAATAGCTTTTTACAAAAACTTTAAGGCTAACAACAAAAATAAGTTCTTCAAAAATTTTTAGAAAATTTTTAAAAATTTTGAAAAAATTGGCTAGAAACTGAAAATCTGATCTTAGTGACGCATAAATAACAACAACAAACAAACACGTAAGATCGATTAATCAAACAACAAAAGTAGATCACATTATTTTTAGATACAACAAAAATAACAAAACAACAAACAATTCACGTGACAAATAGTAACAACAAAACTAAACAACAAGCATGACTAATACTTACAAGTTATAGTAGACTCTTATTGAATAATTTATTACAATAAATATAGACTCTACAACAACAAGTTTGAATTTAGCTTAAATATAGGAAAAACTAAAATTAGATTTAGCAGATACTAAAATGACAGTTTTAAAGAAAATTAAAGAAATATGTAATGCACAAAAAAGGTTTATCCTCCAAACAGACAGAAGCGTAGCAAAGTTTCTAGGATTAGAAGACCTAGAAATTATATCAATGTTGCGTATAGCACTAGATAACTATAGAACAACTTTTCAAAAATTTTTAAGAGGAGATAGATTAAATACTGAAAAACAAGATTTAATTGGTTTAGATCCAAAAATCAAAACAATTGACTTGGAAGGACATGCTAAAAAAAGACTTCAAGAAGGAAGAAAATTTATGATATTGGAACCCAAAACAGAGAAAAGAAAAATCTCGCTAGTTCCACTAATATCAGTTAGAATGGTAATAGAGGAACCTATAGCTCAACTAATTATCCACGAAGTAACACAAAAAAGAAAGTATGCGGTTATAGAAGAGACCAAGAAAATAAACAAACAAGAACCAGAACCCAAATAACAAGATAATAATATAGATAAAATTGCAGAAGCAATTTTAAATGAGTCAGAAATAGAAATCTTAGAAAGCTCAGACAATGAAAGCTAGAGGATAAAATCATTCTATTATATGCAGAATGTGGAATACACGATGAGGGTACTAAGGAAACAAAAGACCTTATACTGTTAAGACACGGTAAAAGAATGGTAGAAGCTCCACCTAGAAAAGAGAAGAAAAAGAAGTACAATGTTATACTGGAAGATATACATGGATCTAGATAGGCACCCAAAGATATTAATAAATCAATTTGGGCACTTGAAAATAGAATCAAAGAAGAATCATCTAAAGGAAAAGCACCCAAAATCCAGCTAAAGATGAGGAAAAAACATTCAAAGAAGAAGCATCCAGAAATCTGGAAAAAAAAGAAACAATCCAAAGCCTAAAACCAGAATATAATATAACTTTGTAGGATCTACCAGTAAATATATAGGCTAGTAAAGTAAGAAGAAGCCTTAATTTTTATGGTAAAGCAAAGGTTATTGAATGAAAAGAATCACAACAAGAGACTAAGAAATCTAAAGTGGCCTATGTTCAAATTACTTGTTGGAATCAAGAAAAATTTAAAGCACTTCAAGAAAGTTGGACAGTACACTTTGAAGAAGGGAATATGTGTCGTTTAACTCCTGGCTATTTTGACAAAACTGAGCTAGATAATAGAAGAAAATGAGTAGCAAGATTACAAGATCTGCCTCCTAATATGCTTGAGTCCTCACTTCTCCGACAACTCAGACCAAGTAAGGCCAAGGCAGTATATATTCCCAACAACAGTAATAGTAACAAAAGAAGTATTGCGCTGGTGTATTTTAAAAATAAAGATGATTGTCTGAAGGTACAAGAAAGACAAATTTATTACTACAACAAGAAATTTGCATGGATAGACAACAAGGAAGGAAAGGGGAAGAAACCTACATATGCTGAAGTTTTAAACAGAAATATAGATAGAGAAAACATAACAAGTATTATTAACTTGAGTAGAGAAGAAGGCAGCCAAGTGAAAAACAAAGGAAAACAAGTCACGCCTTATACTGAAAAGGAGAATATTAAAAAACCAGCCAAGAAGGTAATATGGAGAGACCCAGAGGCAGAGAGACAATTCCTTAACAAATACAAATTTTCTCAGTCAGAAGAAAAGAAGAAGGATAAGGTTTTAAATCTGGAAAACAGAATAGATTAGCAACAATCAATTCTACAGGAAATATTTAATAGATTGGACAATTTAAGCAATAAGCAGGTTTTACCTGCTAATCGCTTCTAAAGGTGCTCTAATTGAAATAAGAGAAATAACGGTAGAGGAGAACCCCTTTCCAATATCAAATTGTTTCTCAAGTTCTTAGCCAATGCACGATTCCTCCAAAACCCGTTATATGATCAACAAGGAAAAGGGAAAAGAGAAAGTAATACAAATGGAAATAGATGAAACAAATTGCGATAGGCAGATAGAAACCATTAAGGATAGAAATAGCAAGGCAGAATTGGGACTAGCCTGCCACAATATAAAAGGTTTGCGAAGTAACAAACAGAAATTAGAAGCATTATATGAATGGGTATTATTATATAATATAGATGTATTAGGATTGGCAGAAACAAACATTTCAAGTAAAGAAGTAATTTTTGCAGTAATGAACCTTAAAAATTATAGAAGTTTTTGATCAAGTGCGAACCCAAACAAGAAAAAAGGTTCAGGAGTAGGCTTGCTCATTAGTAAGCAATGAGAAAAACACTTGGGCCAAATTGAAAGAAGAAATGAATATTTAATAATAGCTAGCTTTATATTTAAGCAGCTAGAGATAGTCATAATAATGGTGTACTTACCTCCGAATAATAAGATAATAGGAAGAAGGTCCAAAGAGAAGTCTTAGAAAGATATATCAACCAAGCTAAAAAGACATAATTAGTAGTCATAAGTGACTTTAATTGTATCCCGAACCTCTTTCAGGACAAGTCATATTATTCAGAGAATGAGCCATTTAAACTAGATTCTTTGCTTAGATGGCTTCAAAAGCAAGATTTCGAGAATTCTTTCAGACTAATAAATCCAAGAAGTAAAGATTTTTCTTGGACAAATGGCGAACAAAGCTCCAGAATTGATCAAATTTGGATTACAGAAGACCTTGCAAGTGGCCTATATGAAGCAGAAATTCAAAATATGGATGTGATTACAGGTAGCGACTATGGAGTAGCATTAACTAAAATAGAATTAGGTCACTTACTGTAATCTTAGCAGTTAGTTATGCTAATCTCAAGAAGCAAAATTTCAAAAAAACAGTTTTTCTTTATGATGAAGCAACTAAAGAAGATTGAGACAACTATAGAGAAGAATTAGATAAAATTTTAAAGAAAAAGAAAAACTTAATACAGGAATTAATATACCCGAAGAACTCGACAGAAGAGGAAATCCAGAGACTACTTGATGAAGTATAGGACCTAGTGAATAAAGGTATTATTGAGGCAGCTCAGAAGACACTGCACAAGAAAAAGATCTCAAACAAGCAAGCTTTTAAGGACAAACGAGAGAAGAAGTCAGAATTGGCACAGCTAATAGTTCTTTTGAGTAGATGGATAAGTTTGAGAAGGAAAAATCTTAAGCTTCATTGGCATGTAGATGATGTTCAAGATTTTAATGAACAGATCGAACTTATCAATCTACGTTGTGGAATCTATATAGAGAAAATTCAATGTTGGACCCAAGAAGTTATTGAAGACCTAAGAGGATAGTGGAAAATTCTCAATAAACGAAGAAGAGAAGAGCTAGAAAAATTCAGAAGCGAGAAAATAAATAGAAATATTGAAAGAAGATGCCAAATGATAGATGAAAAGCAAGGAAAGATGATAGCAAGTCTACTTGACAAGCCAATCAGAAAAATTAAAATCGATAGACTACTCAAAGAAGATGGCCTCTCAAGGAGACTTATCACAGACCCAGGTAGAGTTTTAGAAGAAATAGGTGAACACTTTAAAAATCAGTTTAGAGCAAAAAACTTTCAAAAGAATGCTCTAAAAAGAGATTGGGATAGAATTTACAGTTCAAGAAAAGAGATTCAAGAAGAATATTACAAAGATTTAAATCAAGAGATTTTAGAAGAGAAGTGGGTAGAAATGCTTGCAAGCTTAAAGAAAAATATAGCTCCTGGAATCTCAGGTATCACTTACATGCTGATTAAAGCAGCAAGTAAGCAAGCTCAAAGGATATTTAGAGCTATAGCAAGTATTTGTATCAAAACAGGCAAGATCCCTAGAAAATGAAAATTGTCTTAGATTTATCCAATACTAAAGGATAAAGACTGATAATATAATCTGAATAATGTCAGACCAATTGCATTATTAGAAACCTTTCAAAAATGTACGACTAAAATACTTACAAAAAGACTTGCAGAAATATTGCTTAAGAAGAATATTTTAAGAGGTCCCAACTTTGCAGATCTACCAGGTAATTCTATGGAGAAACCAGTTCATATTCTCAATACAATTATGGAGGATGCAAAGGATAATAAAAAGGAGCTATGGATTGTTCTCCAAGATATGAAGAAGGCATTTGATTCAGTATCACTTGAGGCCCTGCAGAAAGCACTAGAAAAAATCAAATTGCCCGAAATGACAATCAAGCTGGTATTAAATCTTTTTGTTAATAGGCAATCCAGAATCATTACAGACCTGGGCCTAACAGATTTCTTTGAGATTCAAAAAGGGATCAACAAAGTGAAGTAATTTCACTCTTGGTCTAGAGGATATTTTATAATCCCCTTCTAGAAAGAATTCAAGAGAACACTAGTTTAGGCTATATAGTAAATCACAGGAATCACCTGGACCTAGGCTCAAACTATACAAACAGAAGTTTATAGAGACAAGCAGTAGTGGTATTTGCAGATGACACTACATGGATTGCAGAAAACAAAGAACAAATGGAAAGAACACTTATAATTGCAGAAGAATTCTTCAGAATAAATGATATACAAATTAACGAAAAGAAAACAAAACTTATTACAATGAATGCAGAAACTAAGAACCAAGCTAAAAAGATCTTCTTTAGAAATGAATGGATCAAAGAGGAAAAGGAGATGAAAATCTTAAGGTTTTTGAAGATCTGGTTGAATAGTAAGATGAAAGAAACAGCTCTGAAGACCAAGGCGAAAGGAATTATACAACTAATAGCCAAAAATCTTTTTACGAAAAAAATGACAATTAGTCAAGTGTTCTATATAAATAACATGTGCATAATTCCCAAGTTGTGCTATATATTACAAACATCAAAATTAAGTAAAAGGATGATTGAAAATATGCATAATCCGATAATCAGACTGGCGAAAAACAAGATTGAAATCACAGCATCAGCAAGAAACAGTATGATACACCACAGAAGCATGAGCAACTGCAAATCTCTGTGGAACCAGCTACTACTTAAGCAGATCTCAAGCTTAAATAATCATCTTAACTCAACTGGGCCAGAAAAAGTTCTAACAAAGATAAGAATCGAAGAGGGCCTGTCTCTTGTTGGGGCTTCAGAAAACAATTGGCATGAAGAAACTCTTGAAACATATGCTAAAATTTGGAAGAACAACTTAGCATGTTTAACAATGCTGAGAGCAAAAAATTTAAATCTTACATTTAAGTTTAATTTTCCTAATTTACTAGAGTATAACTTAAAATGAAGACTCTGCAGTCTCCTGAGACCATTATTTAATACCTCAGTAGCCCACTGTCTGAGAGAATTGGATTTGGTATATATAGATCAACTACTAAATCAAAATGGAGATCAAATGATAACATGGCAACAACTCAAATTTCTGAGAAAAGGAACAAGCAAAGGCAAAGTAGCAAAATGGTTCAAAAAAACTGAAGAATTATTGCTAGAGAACTCTCACAGTAGACAAGTTAAAAACCACTATAAGACTAAAGGCAAGAATACTTGGGCTCTGAAAGCTCATTTAGCAAGATTATCTTTAGATAATAGAACCAAAGAATAGGTGATTATTAATGTGGCGATGGATCTAGAAAATCCAGAACCAGTAATTGCAAAAATAGTTTCAAAATCCCCAAAGAAGATACTAGTGGAATATTGAAAGACTTCAAACAAACATAATATGGGTAATCTCATGCTAAAGAAATATCCTGGTTGTTTTCTGAATCAGAACAAGGCATTTGAAAGATGTGAGAAACTTTATTATGAAAGTGAAATCCAAGGATCTCTCTCAAATTTTGTTAGAAAAAGAGGAAACAAATAGAAACTAGAAATCCTATTAGATACGATCAAAATTCACCATAGCAGAAGGAAATTAAGAATTACAAAAGAAGAAGTACAAGTGATAAGTGTTTTAAGCTATAATTTAGATGAAAAGATGATTCGAAAGCAAGATATATCCTCAAAGCTTAGAGACAAACTAGTCAAATGGAACCAAAACAATTTTGTACTTTCACAAAGTA
>CAJVPZ010000450.1:0-19344 GCA_910592135.1 Racocetra fulgida | reverse complement strand
ATATATAGTTTGCTATAACACATTTGGTAAATTGAATTTTTGTTACTAGTGAGATTCGAACTTTTGTTTTGCTGCTTGAGATGTAACAACTTATTAATTTTACTTAGTCACCACGTCTAAATTATAAAAAATTTTTATAAATAGAATATAATTATAAGAATTTTGCTAATCATAACTGGTGATGATATTATCAGTATTGTAATTAGCCAATAAATTTGCTGGATTAGATGTAATATGCAAATTAGTTTGTGTAATAAAAATAAATATTTTTTAAAAAAATGCTAATATCTCAAAAATTTGTCTATAAAACTACCTTCAACATTCTAGCAAAAAAAATTTTTTACTAAATTTTGCATATATCTAATACTTTGTTAAAATCCCAGGCCTTGCCCTAATCCTAATGTAAAAAAAATAAAGTTTTATTTTGTTTTATCTTTATTGGCTAATTATACACCAGTAATGATTACTAGTGATTACAGTTAGTTAAACTCTAATTATAATATATATTGTTTAAATTAGTAATCTATTAATACTAATTGTAGATATAATATATATATACATCTGTTTATATAAACAACTAAACTAATTACTATATATTCATATACCAGAATTTGCCTACTAATAGATTAAGCTAAAAAGAAAATTAATACTTAATCCTAACTATAATAATTTAGATAAGTCTTTGATTACTTTAGTAGATTTAGGTTGCAAATAAATTTTTTCCTATTTAAGTTTTTATTCTTGTATATAATTTTATTTTTATTTGTATTAGTACAAATAGTAGTAGCTTTATAAATTTTTATATATAGTAGTTTAGTTTAAAAAATTGTATTATAGTAATCTATATTATAATTATTTTAAAATTATTAATAAAGATATAAGCAAAGTCTTAACTTAAAACCAAAAAAATTATAATATATATTTTAATTGTTTATTAGAATAGAGATTTGTAGATTATTTTTATTAATAAACTAGTAATTAAAATTTTTTTATTATAAAATAAAAGTTACTAATTTATAGTAAAACATATAGAATTATATATAAGCTTTGTTGCAATAATTTATATATTAACTAGTGTTTATAGTCGATTTTGCATTAGTCGATTTTATCGGCTTAGCCAGCTTAGTTAGCCGATTTTTCAAAAAATTAACTTAGTCGATTTCATGTTAAACTATATTGAAAATTACAATAACCAATTAGATTTAAGCTGATTTGGTAGTTTATATTATCCTCCCAGAAGAAATTCAATGAACATAAAATATAAGGAACAATTCGATAATTTCCAAAAGTCTAAGATAAAGATGATTGACTTCAACTTAGCTGGAGTTTTTAATTAAGTCGATAATGATCAACTACAAACTGGTACGTACGTACATACGTATGTACCAGATTCAATGAGTAATTGATTAATCATATCTATTTTTAAATCACGTGCTTTAATTAACCAATTAGGATGATCAACTACAACTTAGCCGGCTAAGCTGATTTTTAAATATCGATTTAGTCTAGTCGATAAATTTGGATTGACTACAAACACTAATATTAACTTTAAATTAAACTTTATAAATAAATATATCAAAAAAGAAGAATAAAATACATTTTAAACTAAATTAAAATTTTCAAATCAAAATTGCAAAATTTTAATTTAGTATAAAATGTATTTTATTCTTTTTTTCTTAATATATTTATTCATAAAATTTAATTTAAAATTAATATATAAAGGGTGTGGTGACTTAGTAAAGTAGTGAAGTTGTCACACCCCCAAGTGGTAGGACAAGAGTTTGAATCCCACCAGCAACGAAATTTGAATTTAAAGAATATATTATGGTATACTGTATAACTTCCTGAGAGGTGGCAGCACCTGTAACTTCAGTCATACCAGCTTGTTCTAGAAGGTTGTATAATGTATGAGTTATATAACTGTGTAAATCCAAAGCTCAGCTCATGGCACACGGAAGCCTACTTGGCAAGCCCTGAGCAGAGAGATAGCACAGATCTTTGATGATACTATGTAAAGGATGATCATCGGTAACTGGACATCAGCAGTAAACCAAACGAGGACCAGGTGTTCAGCAAAACACTAATATCAATCAGGCTGCATATGTACAGGTAAGGGCCTGTATAGACGAGGAAAAGGATTCAATTGAAATACCAAGGGGATGCCTACTGGTCCCTCCCCAGGCTATCTGAATTAGAAGTTTGGGGTGCTGTTGGTGAAAAGAAGTCAGTGTTAGTCTGTAAAGTGTGTACTAGGGTTTGGGTGAACTTTGTAAAGGCAGTAGTAGGTAACAGTAGTGGCCTCAGCTCACAAGTACTTGTCCTTGGACTCGGTGTAAGTTACTAAATAGCCTAGTCTGGAAATGTATGGGACATAAAAAAATTAGGAAGGTTTGTACTACATCTTCCCTAGGACAACCTGATATGTAGGTCCTATTAGGTTATCTATAGAATTAGGGCACAAGTAGTTAGCAGATGTCGATCTGAGTGGTCTTCAATTGGAGCAGCATGAGGTTATGGGTTGGAGTAATTGGGGTGGTGTTACAGGATGGGACATCAGAGGGTTTAAATGGGTAATCTCATAGTTAGATTGTAGGTACAACATTTAGTATAGAACTTTCAGGTGTTTACTTAAATAGGCAACCAAAAGTTGCACATATGGCTAAATATACTCTCATTAACCAAGAATGTAATACTAAATATCTAATAAAAAATTCACCTTTCTGTGACATTGCAAAAAAAAAAAAAAATTTAATATATAAGAGAAAAAACATTATCACAACAAAGTTTATGGGTAATTCTATATTTTTGCTATAATTTTATATATATAAATCTATATATATATAATTGTATAACAAATTATATAATAGGGTGTGGCAACTTGATGAAGTTGGTAAGTTGTTGCACTCCCAAGTGACAGGAAAGAGTTCGAATCCCACTGGTGATGAAATTCAGAATTTATAGAATGCATTATGGTATACTGTGTGATATCCTGAGGGGTAGTAGCACCTGTAACCTTGGTCGTACCAGCTTGTTCTAGAAGGCTGTATAATGCATGAGTTATGCAGTCATGTAAATCCACAGCTCAGGCTCACGGCACATGAAAGCCCACTTGGCAAGTTCTGTATAAAGAGGTAGCATAAATCTTCGATGGTACTATATAAAGGATGATTATTGACAATTGGATACCTCAGTAAACTGGACGAAGACTGGGTGTTTGGCAAGACACTAATATTAACCAGGCCACGAGTATATAGGGATATGCCCTATATAAATGAAGAAAAAGGATTCAATTAAAATACCAAGGAGATGCCCACTGGTCCCTTCTCGGGCTATCTGAATTGGAAGTTTGGGGTACTGTTGGTGAAGAAAAGTCAGTGATAGTCTGTAAAGTGTGTGCTAGAGTTTGGGTGAACTCTGCAAAGACAGAAGTAGATAATGGTAGCGGCTTCAGCTTGCAAGTACTTGTCCTTAGACTTGGTGTAAGTTATCGAAGTCTAAGTTAGCCAAATTGTGAATATGGAAAGCTCTAGCTAACAACACCTCAAAGATAAATTAGTTCTAAGGATATTGAAAAAGCATCTGGGACTTCTTACAACAGGTAATTGTGGCAGAGATGTACTGATAATACAAGCTAGGTTTGCATGTAAATGTACTGGAGTTCTATAAGCGAGCCCCTTACCTATAAACTTGAATAAAAACTGTAGTCCCAAAGAGGCTAGTTATAAAAAAAAAATAAAATAAAATAACAAATTATATAATAATATATAAAATTTAATTTTATATAAATTAATATTTATATATTATATAAATATAATAAAATGTAACAACTTAGTATAGTTGATAAGTTGTTGCATTTTCAAGTAGCTGAACAAGAGTTTGAATTTTACTTTAAATTTATGAAATGTATTAGAAAGACTATATAGTACTATGTAATGAATCTTTACTTAGAAAATCAAAAAACTAAATAAGACTGAAATATTGGCAAGCATTTCATCAACCAGACTACCAGTAGAAGTAACTAAAAAAAGAACACAACTATGAAGATTAAAGGCATGTTACAGCCCTTTTGAACTATCTGAATTAAAAGTTTAAGATAACTAAAAATATAATAAATAGTTTGTAAAGTGTATACTGGGGTTTGGATGAACTCTATAAGAGTAGAAGTAAATAATGGTAATGACTTTAGCTTGCAAGTACTTGTTATTAGATTTGACATAAGTTATTAAAGTTGAGGTTAATCAGATTGTAGATATAGAAAGCTCTAGCAACAATATTTCAAGAATAAATTAATCTTAAGAATATAGAAATAGCATTTAGAACTTCTAGACTGACAAATATAGCAGAGATATACCAGTAATACAAGTAAAAGTTTGCATTACAGAGGGTTTAAATAGATAATTCCCTAGTCAGGTTATAAATATAGCATATAGTAATATCTATATACAAACTACTTAAATAAGTAACCAAAGTTGCTTATATAGCTAATTATACTCTTTAATATAAAAGTGGGCTCTATTGAGGCTAACATCATGAGCCTCTCTATCCAAGCTTGAATAAAAACCTTAGCCCAAAAAGGCTAGTTAATAAAAAAAAATAAAAATAAATAAATTGTTTATAATAAAAAATTATATATATTTTAAAAAGTTTATTAATTTTAAACAAAATTTAATAAGGTTTGTATAGTATTAACATTTGTAAAAATGGGGTTTATTTTGCAAAGGCTATCACAAATTGACCAATTAACTAATGTATTTATAATAAACAAAATAGGATTACAAAAATAAAAATAATAATATCTTATGATATACCAAGTTAATTTTAATGATTCTACCTCTTTACAATTTTATTTACAAACTTAAAAGATATTTACTTAGTAAAATTGCTTTAAAATTAAATATAAAATTTTTTAACTATTGGTTTAATAATAAAAATAATCCACATACCTTCTACTATTAATATAAAAATTTGGGTTATTGTATTTAATTTAAAATATATCAGGATAGTATATCACGCTTAATGAAGTTACCAATAGAATGTTTGAAATAAATATAATATATAATGTTATGACTTTATAGATAGATCGATGTAAACAATATTAATGTAAGTAATTGATATTTAATATAATGCTAAGATTGTGTTTATAATATTTTTAGCATAAATAATGCAAAATTTTCTGACTTTTGTGACAAATCTTTCAATTAAATATATTAAAATATACTTTGATTTGATTTTAATATTTATAACTTAATGCATACAATATTAATTTCATTAAGTTTAAATCATTAGGTCTGACTGTACTTTAATCCGCATTTGCTATCAGCTAATTTTTGATAAAAAACATACGCTTTATATTCATCCTTTTCGACTCCGATTCCGTTTTGATAAAAACTGCCAACTTTGTATATTCCATCAGTATCCCCCATATCTACAGCCTTTTTATAATAAAAGAACGCTTTTTTTTCATCCTTTTCGACTCCAATTCCATATTGATAACAATAACCAATCTCATACGCTCCAGTAGCACTACCCATATCTGCAGATTTTTGATAATAAATAAATGCCTTATTTTCATTTCTTTCAACTCCAATTCCATTATAAAAACAATAACCAATGTTATATGTTCCATGAGCACTACCCATATCAGCAGCCTTTTGATAATAAATGAATGCCTTATTTTCATCTCTCTCAGTTCCAATTCCATATAGGAAACAACGGCCAATATGCATTACTCCCCTAGCGTGTCCCATATTAGCTGATTTGTTATAATAAAAAAATGCTTTATTTCTGTCCTTTTCAACACCTATTCCATTTTCATAACAATAAGCAAGTTCACTTAATCCACAAGGATCATCCATTTCAGCTGACATTTGATAATAAACGAATGCATAGTGTTTATTTTTTTCAACCCCAATTCCATATTTATATAATTCGCCAAGATCACACATAGCATAAGAATTTCCCATATCAGCAGATTTTTTATAATAAATGAACGATTTATATTCATTCTTTTCAACCCATTTTCCATGACGATAGCAACATGCAAGAATAATTAAAAGTATAGAATTTGATTGATTATTTAAGCACAAATTAATTAGATCTTCTGACTTTAATTGATTTCTTGTCAAATAGTTTTCTATTGAACTAATAAATTCAGAATCATAACTTCCTTTGAATGATTCTTTTTCATGTAATTCGCATAATTCTTCAATTATTCTTTTATCTTTATGCAATTCGCATAATGATAATTTATCAATTATTTGTTTATATAAGAAATCCTGAGATTCATTAGATTCAATAACATCGTGTAACATGTTTATTGCGTAGAGGATTAGAACCTTGTTTTTGAGAGTCGTGGATTTCTTGTTTTTGCTGACCGCTTCTGTAAGTTATTTAAATGTTTTATAAGTCTTGATTTGATATCATTAATGGAAAGAGGGTAGTACGTACGTACGTACGTACATATTTCGGAATAAAGATCAAGTACGTACGCACGTAATATCGTACGAACGTACATGAAACTCCGTGGTACCAACGGAAATTTCTAAAAACAGGTTCATAAGACGAAATTCGTTTGATTGGCTGATGTAGATCAATTGCCTGGGTAACTTATTTATATGCTTTAGAGTGCTTTTTTAGAACTCAAGTGTTACATACTAAAAAAACGAAAAATTTTGCATAAATCGTTTCTCTCGAGTGTCAAAGGACTGCCTTTAAAAATAATATCTAATAATATCTAATTTAAGTATTGTTAGTTTAGTAGCGATTTTGAAATGACAAAGAATAAAAACTTGAAGGTAATTTTTTAAAGTGTTTTTTCAAAACATAAAGTTTCGTTTAAGAACTTTAATATATTATATTTAAAATAAACTTAGTTTAATTTAAATAGGTACAAGTTCTTTAGCAGTAAAAAGACGCGGGCTTAATGTTTAAATTTGGTCTGCTCTTTTAGTATAGTTTGGGATTATTAATCGTAAAATTTTTAGATTATATCATCAGGTAAAGGGAGGTAATTTGACGCACTTAAGAATTGCTAATAGTCAAATTCTTCTAAAAAAGTTGAATATTTACAAAGTTTGTAGAACCTATACCTTCACTCATACTTTAATTAAATAAAAACAAAAGAAAAACAATATTTATAATAAAATATAAGTTATTTTATTATTCGTTTAGAACCTTGAAAAAAGTGAGATTTAAAATTTGGAGCGCATCGTTTTTATTAGGGCATCACAATACATAGCGTATGTACATAAGTACATACATCATTTCTATAGCAAATAAACGCTTTATACAAAACAAGCAGGATTTCTTACTAAACAAATCAAACTTCATCCACTAACTAAAGTTATTCGGAATACTGTTTTATGGATACCTTCAAATTTTGGTGCAATTTAGTTAATTTTTCTTTAATCTATTTTCACGTTATACATTTGGCACAAAAAGCAAACTTAACATAAATGTCGATTAATAAAAAAATTAACCGAATCGTATCAAAATTTGAAATTATCTAGTAAACGGCATTTTTCAATAACTTTACTTAGTGGATGAAGTTCGACTTGCTTAGAAAAAAATTTCCCCCTGCGTCATTATACCTTCATTTATAATGAGTTCGGGTTTTTTAGTAATAAATATTAAATTTGACTCACTTTACGTGTACTTATCTATTCTCTAAATATATGTGATTAATTCTTTTGCGTGGATTCATTAGTTGGTAAATTTCTTTATGGATTTTTTTGTCGTTTTTCTAGTTGGTTAATCATCACGGGAAATCACGGGTCGATCAACAAAAATTAACCAATCAGACGAATTTGTCCTAAGAAAACAGGGCCATCATAGGCCGAAATTCGTCTGATTGGCTGATGTAAATCAATTGCCTGGGTAACTTATTTATATGTTTTAAAGTACTGTTTTTAGAACTGAACATTTCACTAATAAAAAAAATCGCAAAAGTATCTCAAAACGATCTTACCCCATGGACTTTTCTTAAAAGAACCAATATATTAAACGGCTATTGGTCAATGAGAACTGAACATTTCACTAATAAAAAAAATCGCAAAAGTATCTCAAAACGATCTTACCCCATGGACTTTTCTTAAAAGAACCAATATATTAAACGGCTATTGGTCAATGAGAAATTACGTAGAGCGAATACGATACATATCTGGATCCAATTGACCACCGGAAACATCATTGATTAAATTGGCATGAAGGTACTGTATAAAATTCTTTTATTACGCTAGTTTTAAATAAACTTTTATTACCAACAGCATAAATGGATAGGTACAAGCTCTTTATTATTAAAGATTGAGATTTAATATTTAAATTTAGTCAGTTCTTGTAGTGCGTTTTGGTTTGTCAACCGTAAATTAAAGTTTGGGGTTTAATATATTATACTGTGCCATATAAACGACCCGGGGGTCTTTTGTATGGGTGTGGGTATGATAATTGGGGATTTATTCTATTTCTTTATTTTTTTTCTTAGTATTTTTCCTATTCGTATACCCGGGTCTCTTACATTTTACCAAAATTTTATCCTGTATTATAGACCCGGGTCTAATTCATGGGGGATCTGATATATAGGGGATCTTTTATATGGCACATTACAGTAATAAAGATCGCGTTTACTTTTTTTTTAAACACAATAGTTGATCCAAGTTATTAACTTTCAGCTTATAATAACTACGTTTCATAAGTTGAGATAAATTATATAAGCGAATTAAATCATTCTTATTATCAACAATAACTAACAACCTAATAAAATTATATTAACGTTGAAAAAATTTAGATCTGATAACTTAATTAGAGTTTGCACTCTTCAATCCGCATTTGCTATCAGCCAATTTTTGATAAAAAATATATGCTTTATATTCATCCTTTTCGACTCCAATTCCGTTTTGATAAAAACGACCAACTTTGTATATTCCATCAGTATTTCCCATATCTACAGCTTTTTTATAATAAACGAACGCTTTTTTTTCATCCTTTTTGACTCCAATTCCATATTGATAACAATGACCAACTCTATACGTTCCAGTAGCACTACCCATATCTGCAGATTTTTGATAATAAATAAAAGCCTTGTTTTCATCTCTTTCAACTCCAATTCCATAATGAAAACAATAACCAATATTATATGTTCCATGAGCACTACCCATATCAGCAGATTTTTGATAATAAATAAATGCCTTATTTTCATCTCTCTCAGTTCCAATTCCATATAGAAAACAATGGCCAAGATGCATTACTCCTCTAGCATGTCCCATATTGGCCGATTTGTTGTAATAAAGAAATGCTTCATTTCTGTCCTTTTTAACACCCATTCCTTTTTTATAACAATGAGCAAGTTTATTTAATCCACAAGGATCATCCATTTCAGCCGACATTTGATAATAAACGAATGCGTTGTATTTATTTTCTTCAACCCCGATTCCATATTCATATAATTCGCCAAGATCACACATAGCATAAGAATTTCCCGCATCTGCAGACTTTTTATAATAAATAAACGATTTATGTTCATTCTTTTCAACCCATTTTCCATAACGATAGCAACGTGCGAGAATAGTTAAAAGTATAGAATTTGATTGATTATTTAAGCACAAATTAATTAGATCCTCTGACTTTAATTGATTTCTTGCCAAATATTTTTCTATTGAATTAATGAATTCAAAATCATAACTTCCTTTAAATAATTCTTTTTCATGCAATTCGCATAATTCTTCAATTATTTTTTTATCATTGTTGTTATGCAATTTGCATAATGATAATTCATCAATTATTTGTTTATCTGAGAAGTCCTGAGACTCATTAACATCGTGCAACATATTTATTGGCGTAAAGAATTAGTATCTTGTTCTGATAGTTCTGAATTTCGTCTTTTACTGACCGTTCTGTAAGTATATAGTTTGTTTTAATTAAAAGACAGCTATTTATAAATTTATTAGTATATAGAATTAAAATACTGTACTAGGGTGAGGCGTCAACTAAGTAATCAAAACTATGTTAGCAGATTACGTATAAATTTCTTATATCATAGATTTTCATGTTACACAACAGCAATCCGATTGTCTTGATTACTAATATCGGAAAAAACAGTTTTACTAAATCGCACCAATAGGTGTTCAACACCACATATATTTTAATAGTTTTGCTAGTATAATTTAGGGTTAGGGAACCTAAACTATAGTAAAGATATAGGTTTAGATTTTTGTTAAGGTGAGGTTTTTGAGGGCGCTGAAATTTTTTTTTGCTTAGTACCCCTGACGTGTGTTAACTAGTACGCTTTTGAAATATAGTGTTGAACACCACTGGTGCGATTGAAAAAAAATCATCTCAAAACTATAAATTAAAGCTTGAGCTAAAAATCCAACATTAATTAAACCTTTTGATAGTTCTAATAAACACTCTTCATTCAAAAAAAAAAAAAAGACTCGAAAAATAAGGACTATTTTCGTTTAAATCTAAGTTTGCATTATTTTTATAATTAAACAATATAAAAATAATACGTATTCAAGTTACTACGTAATAAAAATTTGATCATAGTGATTCGCTACGTAAATAGTTTTGATTTACATAGTTTGACACCTCACCAAATACTGTACGTACGTACGTACTACCAGGCACCCGGTTTTTCACAATATATAAGTCAAATGATCGACGCATCTAAATTTTATAAATAAAATTTAGACAAATTTTGTTTTCTAGAATTATTTAATGATTAAAAAGTTGTCAGTTTTAAATTTTTGGTATAAGTTCGCAAATTCTCTAGCATTTGAAGGTTCTTCTCATAAAATTCCAAGGTGATTGGGAATAAAACGAAGAATAATTTGGTTCACGAAGTTGGTCAATTTTTTTACGATTTTTGTTTATGATTACATCATTTATCCAAATAAGTAGCAAAGAGGCGTCAATTAAATTTACGTAAATTTATACCAAATTTGAAAATATCAATTTTAATAACTCCAATTAAGATAATAATATCTAAGTATTCAATTGACGCCTCCTTATTACCTATTTGGGGGACGTCTAAGCCTGGCACTTTCCGATTTCCGATTTTTAATTAATATTAGGGTTAGAGTTAAACATAGACTACGTAGGAGGTTAGTAGATATATAGTAAAATCGCATTTCCGACACTTTTACTTAGTGCATCAAGTGTTTTTGTCGTTGTCTGTTTGTTCGGAATAATACGGGACAACTATCAGGTAATTTCGTAAGGTGCACGACCCCCTATTTCTCAAAGACGCTTGAACCCATTACGCATAACTTGTAATAAATTTGGCCAACTTCGTGGGCCAGATTATTCTTCGTTTATTCCCAACCACTAAACTATTGCTTTATTATTCCAATTGGTATTTTAATATTACTGTCACTAACCTTGAAATTTTATGAAAAGAACTTCAAATGCTAGAAAATTTGCGAACTTATACCCAAAATTTAAACTTATAACTTCTTAATTATTAAATATTCCTAGAAAGCATAATTTTACTTATAAAATTTAGGTGCATTGATTATTTGACTCCATATTAAAAATTTTATGCACATGATTTGCATTACAAATCGGATGTCTGGAAAAAGACCGATTACGTAATATTGGCACGTAGTGATGGGAATTCTTAATATTTTTAATCATTAATAATTTCAATTAGTTGTTAAAAATTGCTATATCATCACAAAAAATCTAATAAAATCAGACTTTAAAAGTCTATCAAAAATTATATGGATTATCGAGATTATCATGAAATTTGGGGCTCAATTTGAAAATATAAGACCTACCAAAATCTACCTATACTCTTTTATTAATAATTCTAACCCTAAATTCTAACTTAACAATAAAATAAAAGCCTACAAAAAAGGCTCTAAAAAATTGTAAAAATTATATATAAAATAGATCCAAATTCTGATTTTATAATAATCTATAACAAAAATTATGATTTTATTGCAGTATGTAGAAATTATATATACTGTAATATAGTTAAAAATCTTGTACTATACAGTATAGTACAGTACAGAGATGGCAAATGACCAGGTCTTTTGCTTGAACCCAAGACCAATAAACCAATAGACCAAGTTTATTGGTCTTTAGGTTATAACCAAATGACCATTCACATGATACATATTTACCAATAAAAATTTTTTATTTTTTTAAAAAAATCTATTAATTAATGACTATTTATATAATACATATTGACCAATAAGAATTCTTTAAAATAAATGGTCATTTGGTGGTCTATTGATAGTCTATTCGTTATTCATCAATAGACCAAAAAATAAAGACCAAAAGACCCTACGGTCTATTGGTCTGTGGTCTTTAATGTATCATTCCTGGTATTATACAATTTCTTGATTCTTTAAAAAAGTTTTCTTGCCAAATTTCTATATCATATCAATTATCTTCTTTAATGATAAGTAAAAACAGTGCATATTATTTGGTCAATACCATCAAATATATGCTATATAGTATATATTATTATCATATTTATATTGAAAAAAGAATAATATTTTTCCTGAATATATATCTACAGAATTGTCTTTATAAGCCATGAACTTCACTCTGATATATGAATGATTTTCATATTTAGAGGCAATCTTTGATCCATATATTTTTGCACCAATTTTTAATCTTCTAAACTGAGTAACAGCTCATTCTATTGATATTGGCTCAGTTATATAAAAATCACTATAAAGCTCTTCAGATAGTGTAGAATAATATTTTATTAAATTTTGATAAAATTCATCAGGAGTATATACATTCTTATTTATCTTTCTGATCATCTCACCGGATATTTTTCTGTACTAGTAATTATATTAACATTATTAATTTTATCTACTATCTTTAGATAATCTATCAAATCCTCATACTCAAAGTTTTCAGTTATTTTTAAGCTTCTATACACTTTTTTATCTAAAAGAGAAAGAACTTAATCTAATAATAATTTAGCCTCACCTATATCAACAGAATTCATTCTAAATTTTACTTGCGTATTTTCATTAGAATGCATATAAGTTCAGATTCAATAGACTAATTACTTGTGGAGTAAGTTCCTAATAGGCCATTCATTCATTCAAAAAATAGTACCAATAAGCTTAATGTAGACCATAATTCAGATAACATTGTCTTATATGAAGAGACAAGTAAATATTTGATGATATCATATGTTGATCATAATTATCCTTAATTAACTTTGCCATGTTTATTAGCCTTGTATATGCTTTATCTAGATTACTTTGCTTGATTATTCAGTTTATTAATAAATTACATGTATAGACAAAATTAAAAATTATTTTTTTATCTTCAAGCTTTAGTATATCCCACATATATAGAATAGTATATACTTGATAAAATATCATCTACTGATCTGCTGTAAATCGATTAAATTCTTTTGATCCACATGCAACTTTTGATAGAATACATCTAATTTCTGAAAAAACCTTTACATTTGATATATACTTTTTGATTATTATAAGTTGGTCTCTATTAAGTTTATTATTATTTAATAAATATAACTTTATTATCCACTTGCTAATATCTAAAAATAGACAATACATTAAATCAACTACCATAAATTTAACTGAATCAAAATATTTCAGCTGATATAGTTCTAACTATCTTATTCCGGTTCTTTTCATATAATTATCTCATTCTTTTTTATTTTTACAAGATAATCATTCATTCGCTGCTTTAAAATTTTGTGATATATCTATAGGATTAAACTATTCATCCATATTTTCAAAACCACCATAATGATTTCTTTTGGTTTTACAGTTATATCTTGTATACTTTAAGCAACAATGACATTTTATTGTATAATTTGTATGATCACAAATTTTTCTTGCAGTAGGAATATTAATGCTACATAAATTCTTTGTCTTTCTTTATATTCAAAAGTTGCCAGTAGTTTTATATCTGAGGATAGTTCAATTAACTTATCAACAATTGATACTAAGTAATTGTTTATTTGATGCTTACTAGGTTTATTTAGTCCTAGAATGATATTCAATATTAAAATATTATTTAGCTTAAATCATGCTTCACGTGATAAATTATATAAAACTCCATAAATTACTCCAGTATTATGAACTGTATAATCAAATAGTTGAAACCAATTGATATTAATAGCTAGACTGATATATATATCTAATTTGTTTTAAAAAAATGGACTCAGATTATCTGGATTTATAGCAAAGTTTTTCCAGATATTTCTCTCATATATATCTAAGAAAATTCTAGCTGAAACATTTCTATTACTTAAATGCTTTAATATTTTCTCAAAGCCTTCTCGCTAATATATTATTTAAAGTTGTTGTTTTATGCTTCCAATTGAATAAATTTTTAATGATCATAATAAAGTACTATCTATTGTATTTATTAACTCTACTAATAGCTTATTACATACTGATCATTGTATTAATAACTTATGATTTGGATATTCTATATGAACATATATTTTATATACTAATTGATTATCTTTTCATAATTTTTTATTTCTAATTAATTATAGAGTTTATGATACTTAGGTCACACAATATATTTTTTGTATTTAGTTAAAATACCTAAAGATAATTTTATAGTATATATTGTTTTTGATAATTTATCAGCTTCATTTATTTTGAAATGTTTAAGTAAAGAACAAGAAATTTTGTTAAAACTTCTATACCAGTATCAGATACATTGAAACGTTACTGATATTTCATTATCTATAAGATAATCCAATTATTTAGATTATTATCAAAATTGAATGGTCAATCAAAAATTTTAGGATCAATTTCTAGTGAAATAAAATACTTTTTTGAATAAAATTTGCTATAAATGTATAAAACAAATTAGAGTATACTATAGATTCGTTTAATGATCAGAATTCAAATTATGGCTATATAATAGATTTTAATCTCCAAAAATTAATAAGTGGTATTATAAATAATATGTAAATATTAACACAGTTAGTTCTTTTTTCAAAATGTGTTAATTTTCTTCTCTCCGAAACACATCAATTTTTTAAAAAAATACAAAATCTAAATATTACAAAAATATTATATCTAATATAGTAATATTATGAATACAGAAAGACTATCGAAGATATATATAGGATTCTACAAATATTTATAACTTTATATTCTGCCAAATATCTTCTCAAATGAAAAACATGAGAAAACTTGAAGATAACACAAAATTTTAACAAAATAATGCATTTTGTATTCAAATTGAAGAAAATATAAGCAGATTCTAGAAAAACTTGTTACTTTTATTATGAAACACCCTAACCAAAAAATAACTTTTCAAAGTTAAAGATAAACATATTAAAGCCATAATGAGAAAACTTATTTTTAATTATAAAAGCCGATATTTATATATACCGCCAAAAACAAATATGCTAAAACTATAACAAGGATGAATTCTTAGCTATATGAGATAATTTCTTCAATAACTGAATCTTCTTAAAGCAAAATTTAGAATTTTTAAAATAATGTAACACTATGCAAATGAATTAAAAAGTATAATCTTCGATCTTGTATAATTAAACAAGTCTCTGTATATCATTCTAACAAAAAATACAAATTATTTAATATAACTATTTATCTAACTAAATATATTATAGCGATATTTTATACATATAATGTCAGACCAGATCTGATAATTCAAAAAACACTTGAAATATGGCAGTAAAATGAATAAGTATTATCAGATCTTTGACATTGTTTTCTTTTTTATATATAAGTAAATAATGCCAAATATATAATTAGAGCAGTATTATTTATCACCTGATTTTTTTTTATCAGAAGCTTACCCCTCCTCTCTCTTAATATATATCTTGATCAGGTCTTTATATATAATTTTAAAATTTTTACCCCTAAAAAATTACCTGATTTTTGTCACATCCCTTATCAAGTGATAGTTTATTGAATATCTTTCAAGCGTACTTTGATATAATCAATTTCTTAATAAAGTAATTTTGATTTAATAATATTAGAACAAATTATTTTTATTTGAATCATTGGAATTATATATATATCTATCAAGTGAAAGTTACCTATTTTTTAATGTAATCAATAATTTAATTTATGATATAATAGTGATATTTATATGATTTTATAATTAATATAATTTGATATTGTTCATTACTATTTGACCAATAATTTTGAAAGCATATCTTCCAAGATATTTTCAAGTGAAAGATATATCATTTTTAATGTAATCGGGGATTAATTAATGATATTAATTTTTATATGATTTAATTTTTATTCTACATATTTAACAATAAAAAATTAAGGGGTGTGGCAACTTAGTGAAGTTGGGAAGTTGTCGCACCCCCAAGTGGTAGGACAAGAGTTTGAATCTTACAGGCAACAAAATTTGAATTTTACAGAATGTGTTATAGTATACTGTATGACATCTTGAGGGGTGGTAGCACCTGTAACCTTGGTCGTATTAGCTTGTTCTGGAAGGCTATGTAATATATGAGTTATGCAACCACGTAAATCCACAGCTTGGGTCCACAGCACACGGAAGCCTGCTTAGCAAATCTTGAGTAGAGAGGTAGCACAAATCTTCAACGGTACTATGTAAAGGACAATCATCGGCAATCAGACATCGACTGTAAACCGAACAAGGACTGGGTGTTTGGCAAGACACTAATACCAACCAGGCCGCGAGTATATGGGGATATGCCCTATATAAATGAGGAAAAGGATTCAATCAGAATACCAAGGGGATGCCCATTGGTCCCTCTCAAGGCTATCTGGATTAGGAGTTTGGAATGCGATTGGTGAAGGAAAGTCAGTGTGAGTCTGTAAAGTGTGTATTGGGGTTTGGGTGAACTTTGCAAAGGCAAGAAGTAGGTAACGGTAGCGAAAAGATATCACAAGTACTTGGCTGCGACCTAGGCGTAAGTTACTGAAAAATCTAAATGATACATATGTGGGATATGAACTACTCTAGTAGGTTTACTACAAGGATAAAGTAGTTTTAAGAGGCCTTAGCAGCAGTTCGTCTTTAGGGTAAAATATCCGACAGCACTAAGTTGATCAAAGTGTTTAATTAGATAATTCAAGTAATAGTGGGTTACAGATACGGCATCTAGTGTAGTACTTAGCAATAGAGAACTACTTAATTAGGTGCTCAAAAGGCGCAGATATGGCTAGTATATACTCTTGTTAATGTAACAAAGTTAGGGGTAGTCCTATAACTGCCCTAGTATTCGATCCAAAGTTTAATAAAATGTACCAGACCCTCAAGTGGTCATCTTAACATTTAAAAAAAAAAAAACAATAAAAAATCATTGAAAGCATATTATTACTAAATTGAATAATTATAAGATCATTATCCAATCTTCTAAGCAAAAGGTATTATCAAGTATTTGATATTGTTTCTTTTTTTATATATAAATAAACAATGCTGAATATCTGATTATTATGTGACAGTTCGTTGAATATCTTCCAAGTGTATTTTGATATAATCAATTTCTTAATTAAGTAATTTTGATTTAATAATATTAGAACGAATTATTTTTATTTGAATCATTGGAATTATATACATATCTACCAAGCGAAGGTTAACTATTTTTAATTTAATCAATAATTTAATTTATGATATAATGGTGATATTTATATTGTTTTATAATTAATATAATTTGATATTATAATTTCAAAAGTATATCTTCCAAGATATTTTCAAGTAAAAGATATATCATTTTTAATATAATTGGTGATTAATTAACGATATTAATTTTTATATAATTTAATTTTTATTCTATATATTTAACAATGAAAAATCATCGAAAGTATATTGTTACCAAATTAAATAATTGTTAAAATCATCATCCAATCTTCTAAGCAAAAGGTATTATTAGATATTCAATATTGTTTCTTTTTTTATATATAAGTAAACAATGCTGAATATCTGATTATCATATGATAGTTTGTTGAATAACTTCCAAGTGTATTTTAATATAATTAATTTTTTAATAAAGTAATTTTTAATTAATGATATTAAACCGAATTATTTTTATTTGAATTATTAGGATTATATGCATATCTATCAAGTGAAAGTTAACTATTTTTTAATATAATCAATTATTTAATTTATAATATAATGGTGATATTTATATAATTTTATAATTAATATAATTTGATATTGTTTATTACTATTTGACCAATAATTTTAAAAGCATATCTTCTAAGATATTTTTTAAGTAAAAGGTATATTTTTTTTTTCACTTAGGCAAGATCACGCTAGTGATCGATATTTAATAGAGTCTCAATCTCGTAAAAGATTACAAGCATATTACTATAACATTAAAGCTATGATCCTGACATCTTATAGCTGCTTCAAAGAATACCTATCGGTGACCTGCTACACTAGTGAGATAAAACCAAAAGGTAATACTCTAACTGGAGGGCTCATCCGACTTACTGCTCTACAATAGGATACCGCCAATTTGATGATATCTTCTCATAGAGAAGTGAAAAGAAAAAGAAAAACTATATAAAAAAACACAGAGGTATAGGGATACGATAAAAGAAACAACCAAGAAAATAAAGGAGTAAAGAGAAAATAAAAAAAAAAAGTGAGATATTTCACCCACAACAGACAGTTACAATTTTAAGCCTGTGTTGGGCTTTGTAAAATTACATACTACTATCTAAACTAGTCTCTACTCTAATTTAAATAATTAGTATATTTAAGCGAAAACTTAAAGAAAAAAAAGCTTCTTAACATCAGCACTATACTTTAGCACTATAAGCTCTCCAGCTTCTTTTGTTTAAACTCCCATAGAAGTATAAACAAAAGCGCTTTGGACACTATAGAGAAGTCAGAAATTCATACAGTTGGTCTCGAAACATTGTTTGTTCTTGTTGCCACTTTCAAAGCACATAATCCAGATATCTACATTCTATTTAAATCCACGTGTTTGTTATAACAAGTAAAAAGTAAACAATATTGACTAATTTGGTAAGTAAACAATATGTCGATCTTTTGAAGGGTTAAGCTAAATCGCCCACTTTTTTATAGAATTTTCTCTAAAAAAAAAGTGGAGGATCAATGAGAATATGTAAGGTTCTTCTTGTAAGTTTTATAGTTGTATAGTTTAGTTTTTAAGTATTTACTTGATATTCTTGCTCAAAGACTTTGCTCTACTTACTCCTAGAATAAACCTTTTAGTTTGAATATCGAATATGCGAGGGAGTCTGTCGAGAAAAAAAAACTTAACCCAAGGCACAAACTCATCTAATATTCTTATACGCCCACTCCTCAGTGTTTTATATATTGTAGGCTTCATTGACAACAAGTTTGCTTAGCACAAAACCAAGAATATTGCTGTGTTCACTATATTACTTTTCTATATCGTTG
>CAJVPZ010000449.1:0-19345 GCA_910592135.1 Racocetra fulgida | reverse complement strand
AAAAAAAAAAAAAAAAAAAAAAAAAAAAAAAAAAAAAAAAAAAAAAAAAACAATATAATAACCTAATATGTAAATTATGTACAAAAGAAAAAGAAGAAGATCAAGAACACTTAACTATATATGAGAAGTATGAAACCAAGTAGTTAGAAGCAAAATAGCTAGTATCAAACTTTGGTTTGAATATTTCTCTTTAAATAAACTTATAGTCATCTTGATAAGATTTAACTTGAAACTCTTTTTAGGGTTTGATGAAAGAAGAAAAGAACAATATGAGAGCTAATATACTCAAAAAACTGATTAAAGATAAAATTGCAAAGAAAATTCTTGAAATGGTAGAATCTTTAAAAGAAGTTAGAAGCTATCTTGACATAGCGGTTAACTCAATCTGGAATTATTTCTATGAAAATATCTGAAAACAAAGATGTGTATTCATTAATGACTGGAAAAAGAAAAATAAAATAAACTCGAAAGAGAAGAAGAAAAACAAATCAAAAATTGGAAAAACAGCTACCAGCATCAAGAAGACAAACTTGAATTGTGAGAAATATAGTTAGAGCCAAGAGTAAACCAAGAGAAAAGTTAAAAAGAAAGAAGAAATTAGTAAAGAAGAGGAAGTAAATAGAAAAGAAAGTACTTGGTTTGCTGTATTAAAAACTTTATTGTAAATAGTATGAAGACATTTTGGTATGGCTTCAGTAGCTAGCTTAGTACAGCTCTCTGATATAGACAGTAGCTTTAACCAGTATAGTAGACTGTTTTTGGGCACCTCTAGAGGTAGTTGGAAAATGTCAAATCTACAATTTAGATAGTTAAATATATGCTTTGATCTAATAAAAATATTGGTAAGGCTGCTGATAGTGAAAAAAAATTTTTGTATAAATATAAACAAATCTAGATAAATTGAACTACTTTAATAGATTTAGATTGTAGATAAATTAGAATTATAATTTCTGATATAGTCAAACCTCTTTTTTTTTTTTTTTTTTTTTTTTTTTGATTTTGCTGTATACATAATAAGATAAGTTACAAAATTGTATCAAGATGATAATAATAATTCTAACTATCTATTGTATCTTATATAACCACCTAAGTGTAGCAAAACACCTCTTAATTTTCTGTTTATAAACTAATTTAAGTCTAGCTACCATTAGTTATAGAAGGGAAAAGAGGAGACCCAAAGTCAAACCTCTTTAAATACAATATTTATAAATATAATACTTTTTTATATACATGTTTTGTCTTGGCTACATAAAATTATTAATACTAAATATATGTTTTATATTTTGTAAATATATATTTACTTAAAAATTTTTATATTATACTAATATATCTAAATATATGTAGCTAATCAAAATTTAATATTTAAGTTGTATTACATAAATTTGCAAATTAAATATTAAAAGCTATAATTTAATTGGCTTTCAGATGTTCTATAGAATATGTGGGCAATATAAGAAATAAGCTTTACTAATAATTAGTAATCATTAATTTTTTAATAGCAGAGTTGCAAAGTTTGCAGAGTTTGCTCACCTATTTTATAAAACATTCTGGCTTTCTCTAAATACATATTTTAAACTAGTTTATATATATTGTATATAAAGAAATTTTTACTTTAGTTTAAGTCTTATTCTTGTAAAAAGTTTTATAATTTGACTCTAATTAGAAAAATCTTTGGTAAATTCTTAATACAAAGTATTAATAAAGATAAAAATAAAACCTTATCATAAATAAGAAAAATTTAAATAAATATAATTTAGATTTAAGTAAATTTCATTTGGGTTTAAATAAATCTATATTAGGTTTACTTAAATACAATTAGAGTTTATTTAAACCCAAATTGGGTTTATTTAAATCTAAGTAAATCTAAACTAAATTTATTTAAATTTAATTTGAATTTAAACAAACTCAAATTAGATTTAAAATAAATTTAAACCAAGTTCAAATAAACCTAAACCAAGTTTAAGTAAATCTAAACCAAGTTTAAGTAAACCCAAGTCAGGTTCAAGTAAATGCAAACAAGGTTTATTGATTCAAGTAAACCCAAGTTAGAATTATTTAAATCCATTCCAGATTCAAATAAACCCAAGTCAGGTCAGTTAGGGTTCAAGTAAACTCAAGTAGGGTTTATTTGAACCCAATCCAGATTTAAGTAAACTTAAGTTGGGTTTATTTGAACCAAATCCGGATTTAAGCAAACCCAAACCAGGTTTAAGTGAATCCAAGCTGATCCATTTGAACCCAAGCTGGGTTTAAATGAATCCAAGTCAGGTTCAAGTAATCCTAACTTAGGTTTAAGTAAACCCAACCCAGGTTCAAGTAAACCCAAATAAAATTATAAACCCGGGGGCAATGCATGGCCCTAAGAGCTAAAAAAAAATACTTTAAAATAAAAAACTAAAAATAAAAAAGTTATAAAATTATAAAAAATTAAAACTAAAAATAAAAAAGTTATAAAATTATAAAAAAATTAAAAACTAAAAATAAAAGTTATAAAATTATAAAAATATTAAACTTAACCCGGAGCAACGCTCGGATCTGAACCACAATATTGCGGATCTTAATTAATTTCTCTCTAATTGCCCAAGCAATACGTTATACGTAATATGGTATTGTATAACACGGGGTTATAAATATATTCGTTTTTTTTTGTTAGATATCCAGTTTCCACACAACCAATACCTACGGCCCTTGTTGGTTATCATTTAATAAAGTAATCATAAGGTTAATAAACCTTATATGATTCTACGTATGAACCATTTATGGGAATTGATGTTCTAAAAATTAATGCATGGGGTTTTATTCCTCTAGAATAAAAACTATCGCAAGTTAGTCATCTTCTGTAAATCATTATCCAATCATATAGCATAAATCCGAATTTAATCATTAACATTATTAGTGATCAAACGCAGATTTTTATAGGGTTGAAGCTTTATGTATTATATAGTATATTAATTCTAAAGGTTAATAAAAAGATGGTAAAATAAATACAGTAAGTAACCTACGTATTAACATCAAAATAAGATATAATAGAAAATCAACAACTAATATGCGAATAAATAGAATGCATTAAGCAGCATAATTTTTATTCATAGAGTCAAAGTAATCTTTGATAAGTCAGGATATTTTTATTACTATTCATTGTTGAAAGCTTTTACTTGTTATGTGTCATTCTTCATGTGTTGTTTGTATACGTATCAGAGAACAATATATTATCGATATTATCGATTTTCAGTTTATGTGCAAAACACATCTATGCTGAGATTTTCATTTGCATCATTACTTATTAAAACTTTGGATTACCTATTCATGAAATAATTGTTCTTTTTGAATATTATTTTTAAGTATATGGATTAAAACATTCTTGATGTAGGTTGGAAGCTCCTGGATATTTTGCTTGGTATCCATTTACATTATAAATGGATTTTTAAATGTATTTTAACTAGGGATGGATCAGTCCTGAAAAGACCGAATAAGGACCGGTCTTTTTAACCAGTCTTATGGTTAACTGGTCCTCGGTCCTGAGACCAGTCTGGACCGGTCCTCATGAATAATTCAAATAACTAATCAAAAAATATGTTACTTAATCTTTTATTTTCAATTACCGGACGTCATATGATTTGATTTTCTCCGCTAGCCAATAAGATTAAATAATTAAGGACCGTTATTGGAACCGAGGACTGGACTGGACTGAAAACATCAATAGACCGGTCTTTTTAGGACCGGACCGGACTTGTCCATCCCTAATTTTAACTAGAGTTGCAGACATTGGGATATCAATTTATATTATGACGTATTGACGTTACATATGTATTAACTATAATTATAACATTCATTAATATTTCAAGTATTCAAGTATATATTTGATTAATATCGTCGGAAAATTATTTAATATATGGATTTAATGTGTAAAGAATTGACCTATCATACCATTTGGGAATGGACCAGGAAAACCCGTCTTCAAAGGAGTCCCAGGTTTTAATTTATTTATAGATATTGTTATAAATTTTTTATGCAACAAGTTCACATGCTTGAATTCAATTCGCCAAATTAACTTGACAGTCTTCTGATTGGTTGTTATTCTATTTTTAGAGCGCTATGATTTCGAAGAATTGAATTTTCAAATCTAAAAATCTTAATATTATATTAAGCTAATGTAAAATAACAAGTGTATATAAATAAGAACCAATACTTTAACTTGAATTGAAAATTGTGAAATCAACCAAAAAGTGCCAAAGGGATTTTCCTAGTTTATTTCCCATTTGAGGACGCTGTAACAAGATCTTCCGACCTCAATCTTTTTTTTTAGGAATTTATTAATTACACTAATCCAAAATAAATTATTGTAAAAAGCAAATTTGTGCTAAAAAATCTACATTATTAAATTTTATTAAAAAACAAAATAAGTGGTTATAAAAGAATTTTGGCGTCATTCTTTACTTTTTTTTGATTTTGACTATTCTCACCGAATATCATCTAGCACGAAAAAGACCTATTGTGTGATCTGCAATAAGAAATATTTATCCGCACCTTACTATGATCGTACCAACAGAATAACGAGTTATTTTGATCATTATCAAATAACTCCGTTATTTGATGATGACACAATCATCATAATCAAAATAACTCGAGTTATTCTGTTGGTTCGGTCGTTGTAAGCCACCGGATAATACCGTTATTGAATGCTACTCAGCCAGATAATAGCCAGATAATGACGTTATTGGCTGCTTCGCATCCAATAACTATATTTACAAATACTTAACGTTATTGGCTGCTTCGCATCCAATAACTATATAATATTAATTACGCGTTTACACATACGTACGTACGTACAATCAGCTTTACTTTATTTATGCCGGTAATACAAACTTCTAAAAAGGATGCGTTAGTAAGATTACCCCAGTTTCTGGTTCATTTATCTATGGTTCACTATAGATGTTCATTATGATAATGAATATCTACAAATATATGAATTATATAATCATGAGCTAAAATAATATAATATGAATGAGATTAAGTATTTATCCGAGTTCTTTTCGCTCTTTACATAAAAGGATTAACTTTGATTCTTATTATTTCTTTTATTTGTTGCAAATTATAATAAGACTATTCGATTTGCAGTTAGAGATGTGCCAATTTAAAATAATTTCTAAAAGAGTAAGTACCATGTATGTGCGTTGTTTAGAAGTTATTCCTATATGGGTAATTATTTTTGAACCCGGACCAATTTTATATTTATGACGTAATGATATTTTGGTCTGGTTTCACCCATATTAGATATCTAATGGCTAGAAATGAACGAAGCTAATAAAATAAAAAATACAATAAGAAATAGAAATAAGAAATAAAAATAAGAAATAATAATAAGAAATAAAAATAAAAAATAAAAAAAAAATAAATAATAAAAATAAAAATAAGTAATAAAAATAAGGAATAAAAATAAGAAATAAAAATAAGAAATAAAAATAAGAAATAAACATATGAAATAAAAATAAGCAATAAATATAAGAAATAAAAATAAGGAATATGAAATAAAAAAAAATCAAATCATGAGTGGTATGATTATGTCAAATTCAGATAACTCAGATGGTCAATTAGATTTCCTCAGCGGACTGTGGAATTTGACTTTTATTTAAATACTCTAAATTCATAAAATAGACACATTTGATATTCAATTTTTCTTAAATCAAAGGTCAAATTCCACACATCCGTCGTTAGCGAATTGCTGATTAAAGTTCTACATGAGTATCCTAAAATTTATCATAATTGCAAGGGTGGGAGCAGCACATTAACTGAATTCTTAAGAGTAAGACTCTAATTCTAAGGTCTTACACTCCACTTCTCTCCAATTATTTATTAATCAAGATTAATCAACGTAAAATCAAGATTAATCAACGTAAAATCAAGATTAATTAACGTAAAATCAAGATTAATTAACGTAAAATCAGGGTTAATTATTAAATCCGGATTTAATTATTAAATCCGGTTTCAGGATGTTAAGAAAATCTTAATTGGTCAGTGATCATGTTTTGATCAACATAAATTAACTAATCAGATGTAACATCTTCCCAAACTATTTTATTAAGCTCGTACCAAAATATTTAATAATCTATTAAAATTATTTACACAGTATTAGTCATTAATCATATCCAGTTCATGTCAAACACGATGACGCACGGGCCAGAAGATTTTTTGTCGATTTTTCAATTTAACAATCTTACATAATAATTTTTCACGCGCTCCTCAGAAAAAAAAAATAATAAATTTGTAAAAAAACCGCAATGATCACACACACAAAAATTTCAATATAAAAAAATTTCATATTTTTTTTTCTTGTTTTTTTCTTTTTATGTTTTTTTTTTTTTTTTGTTGTTTTGTTTTGACATATACAAATAAATCACTTAGATCCGTTTAATTAAAATGATATTTGATAAAAAGAGAAAAAATACAAAAAAAAAAAAAATCAGACTAAAAAAAAAATAATTGTTGCATTTCCGAATATAAACTAACAATTATAAAAATAAATATATAAAAAAAAGAAGAAAAAAAAAGACAATAAATTGAAAAAAAAGTATTATTAAAAGAGATAAGTAAAAATTGATCGTAACGAAAAGATAAACGGCTAAAAAAAAAAAAAAGTAAAACAATAACGAAGAAAAAATCGCGAATGGCTAGAATTAAAAGGTTGAAGACGAAACGAAAACGAAAGGGAACACATTAATTACGATACAGAAAAAGTATGTTTACGTTTCAAACGTAAACAAATATTTTTTTTTTTTGATAGAATCGTTAAGAACAAATTCTATCGAATAACTAGAATAACTATTATTATTATTTTTTGGCTTTAGAGATTATGTTTTTAAGAGGCTTTTTTTGTTTTTTTGTAATATAATCGATGAAAATATAAGAATATAGGCTAAAAAAAATTTTGAATAAAAAGCCATGTCTTAATTATGAAAATCGCCGCAGGGTAATAATCTTTTGTTTTTGGTACCTTCCCTAATCTTAAAAAAAACTTTTGTTGCTTAATGGTTTTGATATCATAAAGAAAAAGTCTTGAAACATAAAATTTCTTAATCATCATCCAAGAAATTCTCGACATTGAGAAATTAGGGTCTCAAAGTCGGGAAAAAAAAAAAAAAAGTCTGGAATCGATTAAGAAGGCTTAAAAAAGTTACGGTTATATGAATCACATAGGTCTATAAAAATATATGGTAACGAAAAAAAAAATGATAATTAAAAAAAAAAAAAAAATACGAAAAAAATAAGATTCGATAAATTTCAAATTGGTTGGTTTGGCTTGGCAAATTTTTTTTTTTTTTTTTAAAGTTTTCTAGCGAACCCGGCGTTAATGCTGATGGAAGGCTGATATTCCTCGCATTCGGTTCCAAGTTTTTGAATCAATTCAGAGTACTCTTCCTCAGTTTGAAGACTAAGGTGCTCGTGGGTAAGCGAGGCAGTACCCATAGTAAAAAGTTTGAATGCGGAGAGGAAGAACTCTCCCACCTATTATTAAAGAAAAATATATATGCGTATAAGTTACTGGTAATAGTTGTAAAAAAAAAAATTTTTTTTTTTATAAATTTTTGACTTACCATTCCTGCCCAGTTTCCCATTGGAACAGGAAACTTGTTAATTTGGACATCACAAAATCCTTTTTCAATTAAAGTTTTATCCAAATTGACCAATAGATCAACGTCGATATTTTTCGAGATTTGGATGTCCTTCCAAGCCCTGATCAATGAATGTAAAAGAGGACCAGCATTGCTAAATTTCCGGATGAAAATAAATAAAAATTGTATAAAAATTGTATAAAAATTGTATAAAAATTGTCAATGTTTAATTCACATTACACTGTATAAATACTGTATTAAACACGAGAATTTTTAAATAATACTAACGCTGGGCAAGTCGAAATATCTTGATCCTATATTTTAAAAGAGAACATTAATTAAAAAGAGAATAAATAAATAAATTTAAAAAAAATTTACGAAATAATGAAATAATAATAAAAATACCAAAAATTCAATGTAACCCCCGGGTTTGGTTACTCTAGCAATTTCTTCGAGCAAATTGCCCCCGAGGGGAAGCCAGAATAATGTCAACCTAATATGTACAAGATCAAACATGTTATCCGGGTAGGGGAGTTTTTCTATATTAATAGATAAAATAAATGTTTATGATTAATTGCATTAACATAACTGTATCAACAAAAAAAGATTATTAAATTAAAAAAATAGACTTACTTAGGAAATCTCCTTTTTCGAAGGTGCAATTGTGAGGATATACCGCATCGGGTGTTCTAGGCTCGATGTCAATGCCATAAAAATGGCAGTTGGGGAAATCACTAAAAAGTCAATTCAAGAAAAAGATCAATACCAATATTAATATTGATATTATCGATGAAAAAAAAGAGGTTAAAAATTTAAATTAATTCGTACGTAGCCATTTCCATCATCCAAGCACCACCACCGTATCTATATGATAATTATTTTTATTAGTGTGAAAATTTAATCAATTTTTTTGTTTGTTTTGTTGAATTAGATGAGAATGCTTACGCAATGTCCAAGCAAGTCTAAAAAAGTTAAAAGTTGTATAAAGATTAGTAAAATTATCAATGACAAGTATTTTCGGCAAATAATCAAAATTTCAATTTACCTTCATGGTGGACATGTCAATTGGACTGATGTAGTTGCTTTTAAGCACGGATTTGAACACATAATGCTAAAATATATAATGGTAATTGGTAATTGAATTCAACATGAGCGGAGAGATCGGAGTGCGAAAATTGTATACTCACGAATAATAAATCCCGATCGGTCTATGAATTCGTAAAAAGAGTAATTTTTTTTTTAAAAAAAAAAAAAATGGTTATTCAATTTTAATTTTTAAATAAATATTAACTTTTTTTTAATATTTAATTACATACATCACTCTCGGTTACGGGAATAAAATAAGGAGAGGATTCATCCTCATTAATATCATGTAATAAATTTTCGGTCATCATTATAAAGAGGAGTGAGTCTCGTTGAATGTTTTTTTTTTTTTTTTGCAAGTTTTTTTTTTTTTTTTTTTTTAAAGGAATTGATTTAACGTTAAAAAAGTAAGGAGTTCAAGCGAAAGGTATTGATGGAGAGGGAAAAGAATGCGAAAGTTTAATGAAGGAGAGTGGAGAGTTAATAGCTGGTAAAGAAGGAAAAAAAAACCGTACAAAGACTGAATAAAGGAATGAAAAGTGTTTTCGACTCTTTTATATAACTACCAGGAAAAAATTTTTTTTTTTTTTTTTAAAGAATGGGTTTTATATATATTAATAATAATTTAATTATAATTTAATTATATATTATATAAATAATAAAAGCTAATCAAAAATATTTAGAGAACTAATAAAATGAATTATTTATATTATAACTGAACGCCGAAGCATTTTATTTACAATAAAATAATAACACCAAACTCCGAGTATTTTAGATGTGTAGTATTATGCACCCCTCAATCCCTTTTGGTCTAATAAAAAAAAATATATATTTGTATATATAAAGAGTATATATATTTTATATGATATCATTCCCAAACGAAAAAAGTGAGGTATCAAGGTAATAATAGTAGCACTAACCAACCACATGGTGAGATATATTGTCCCCTCATTGTATGAGAATTCATTATACTAACGTCTCTTCGTTGCACAGTATGAGAACTAATTTAAAGTGACACAAGTATATAAATTTATAAATGAATGGTTAAAACAATATCCAGTGAGTTGTATTCGAGTTTAAGACACAATAAATAATCTCGAAAAAAACAAGAAACTTGGTAAGACAAAGAAATCCATTCACGACAAAATTGGCATTATCCAATCTTAACAATCTTTCGTAAACATCTCTAGCCTTCGCACAGTCATAAACATAACTGCAAGGAAATCAAAAAGTTAACTGGCAAATTGAAAAAATAAACGCGTCGATATTCACACGCAGCCACACGGATTAATGTGAGCGTGGTAGAAAAATGAAATATAAAAAATATATATTATATATAAATAAATAAAAATTACATCAAGGAAAGCCGTTTACAATGAGGAAATGCGATGCATGGTGGAGTATGTACTACTTTGTAATATGTATGTAAGTACGTAAGTCGATAGGTTAACGAAGGTAAAATGGCTTGCAATATCTTTGAGATAAAAAAATTTTTTTTTTGGATCAAGATATATCGATATACGACGTACAAATAATTTTAATTGTAATAAAATATACGTATAAAACAATTTCAGTTAAATAAATTAAATAAATTAACCATATTAATGCACTAGCCGCAAATTATAATTTGTTGGTGGAATAATGCATATAGTGCGTAATATAATGCGTAATATAATGCGCAATATAAATGCGTAATATAATACGTATATATCTGATATAATACTTATACAGTATATCTGATATTGTGGGATGGGATACGTAATCTAATGTTTATTAACAGATAACCACATCGCGAACAAGGCACCGCGTATCAGTGTCAATAATCATGTAAGAGCAGATGAAAATTAGTTGACCAAAGAGCCGAACCATTATTTAAGTTACACATAACAAATATTTGATATTTATTTTACAGTATGGATACACAAAACGACGATGCAGAAAAAGATATTAAATATGGGGGAATAATTAAATAATAATGACACAATAACATTCATAAATAAAAAACAAAGGTTGAAAAAATAAGTTTCACTGAACGAAGAAGCATAACGAAACAGCATTTAGTCCACGATAATGGAAAAGAAATAACAATCAAATCAATCAAATCAATCAAATCAGTTTTAAATCAATCAAGTCAATTGTAAATCAATCAAATCAATTATAAATCAATCAAATCAATTATAAATCAATCCAATTGAATCAATTGAATCAATTAAATCAATTAAATCAATTAAATCAATTAAATCAATTGAATGATAATTTTCCACTAAACAAAAAGGGTAGGAGTAGTTGTTGATTATCGAAAATGGTTAGTTGAATCTTATTGATCCCTAAGAAGTTGTTATTAAAATCTCCGTGGGAACGGAAACCTAAACACTTTTGATATAAATTTTAAAGTTTTTGACTACTGTAAATTCAACTTAAATCATTTTTAACTTCAAAACATAAATATATGATTAATCCTTTAGCGAAGAGATTGTTATCAATCTGTTATCATTACCAAAAAAATGGGAATGTAATGTTGAGATTTCAATTATGCAGGGATCGGACAAAATTCCCCTATCCGCGTGGCTACAATTGCATCGCTGTTTTTCTTGTCACATGATCATATTTTTAGTATAACGAAAATATTGATATATATTTGATATATAATGATATTAAAAATTGCTGCGTAAAGCATGTAAAGCATGTAAGGCATGAATGGTAGATTTGTAGATATGGGAAAAATACAATGATCTTCCATATTAAATTTAAATGAGAAAAAAAAAAACAAGAGACATGAGAAAAGCTTTCTTTGGTATTTTATCAAAGTTATGTGCTTACGGATTTTCAACTATAAAATTTATCGATCAATTCATAACGATAATGGTAATTTTATGGAATACGGGATTCGTTGATGTGTTACCCCACAAATTGTTACATGTTGTCTGATTGGTGTATACAAATATATATTATATGTATAATGTATAATGTATATATAGTATAAATAGTATAAATAGTATATATAGTATAAATAGTATAAATAGTATATATAGTATATATAGTAGATATACGTAATATATATGTACGTATCAAATATGTATCGAATAAAATAAAAAAAGTTTTTAATAAAAAATTTGACAGTTGTTTGTGTAAAAAAGTTTGAATTGTAAAGCGTTCTAGGCATATGTTTTGTTATTATTTTACTTATGAATGCTCATGAATGCTTATGAATGCATTGATTCAATGCTATTCCATTGTTTAGTTTTGATAAAATGAGGTAAAATAAATAATCATTATTATCATTGGACCAAAATTCGTTCTTTGTTTGTTATAAAAAAAAAACCACTACGAATTAGATAACTATAATATATTTATATAAATGATGTCAATTATTGTCGACTTATTATGAATACCATATTTAATTCATGATTTCAAAGGTCATGACTAATGTGAATTGTGGATGATGGTGATTAGGTTAATGTACATTAAATGAGTTAATGTAAATGATGTGGATGATAAATGATGTGAATGATAAATGATGTAGATGATAAATGATGTGAATGATGATTAGTCACTATAATCAGTCACTATATAATCATTCACTATAATCAGTCACTATATAATCATTCACTATAATCAGTCACTATATAATCATTCACTATAATCATTCACTATAATCATGTTAAGAAGCAAACCAAAAAAAGTTAGTATAGAGTAAATTTTTGGAAAGATTTATAATTGGTCATTGACGCAAAAGTAACAACGAATTAGAATTAACGAGATTTCCCAAGAAAATAATCAACAATCCTTAGACCTTTTTCCTTTGTGAAATTGGACCATATAGATAACTGGTTGTTATCTCGTATGTAACGAACGTAGATAATGAGATGATATATGCAAGGTAGTTAGGGGAATTTCTTGTTTCTTTCATACAAGTATTAAAAAAGTATATAATAAATGCGTTATAGGAAGTTAGATATATGAAAATATGAAAATTAGTGCAAGCCATCTAAGGCTAACGTTAATACGCATTGAAACAATAATTGAATGCATGCTTATTTACAATTTGATATGGA
Organism: Racocetra fulgida; assembly: GCA_910592135.1. Classification (NCBI taxonomy): domain Eukaryota; kingdom Fungi; phylum Glomeromycota; class Glomeromycetes; order Diversisporales; family Gigasporaceae; genus Racocetra; species Racocetra fulgida. Next base: position 6,597 of record CAJVPZ010000449.1, on the reverse strand, counting down.
TTGTATCACTCAAAAAATGTGTGCTATTTTTAAACACAGCATATGTAATATTGTACATGAATGTTGAAAGCACGAGAAGCCAAATATTGAACAAAAAAAAAAATAATTTATTCCAAATTGTAAAAATTCATTTCTAAGGACTTTACGGGAAATTTTTCACGATATTCCGGACTGTGTATGATATTTCGCTATTCCCGGAATAATACAACAATGGGTGTTTTAGTGTTTCTTGTGTCATGACCATCAAATTTGCACAAATATGCCACAAACATAAGATGCATATAGTCAGCTGCAATGATGCAATGATACACAAATGAAAATGCTATTGGTAGTAAATTTATACGCATAATAACAAACCTAAAATGTGCCAAAATATTTAATACACGTAACGTTTAATAAAAATAAATATAATTTACATACGTACGTACGTACAAATTTTTCATTAAAAGTGCTTTCTAAAGAAGATTTTTATTTAACCATTATTGTCATTTTTATTTATTAATGACCTTTTTCTTTTTTCTTTGATTGTTTTTTTTTTTTTTTTTTTATTTATAGTTTTTTACGTATAATTTTTTTTTATAATGCATAATATTTACCAAATAACATTCCGACTTCAATGGAACTTACCATTGTTGTCGACTCAATTACTTTTTCAATTATAATTTCAATTATCTATAATTATCTAAAATTATCTAAAATCATCTTAGTAACGGTTAATACAAAAGGTAAAGGAAATAGGGGTCCATACATCAAAGTACATTAAAAGTACATTAAAAGTACATTAAAAGTTGTGTGGGGAATTGGAACAGGTAACAGTAATAATAACTAATAATTTTTTTCTTTGTAAAAAAAAATGTCTGCAATATTTGTAAATATCTACATAGAATACTGTATAAAATATATATGTATAATATAAATGTATCTGTAATATACGTATCTACGTAATATATGTAATATATGTAATATATATAATATAATTATCTATATATATAATATAATATAATTATCTATATATATAATATAATAATGGTGGGCCACATACATATACGTACACATATACGTACACATATACGTACACATATAAGTACTACGTACGTACGTTCGTACCTACGTACATATCAGATATGTACATCTCAGCCATTAAACTATATACGCGTATCTATAAATTCTAGACCAATTACTTTAACTATTTAAACTTGTCAATTAAAATATTTGTTGGCGAATTTTAGGTGTTTACATAATTTATTATTCGGTAAAAAAAAATTTTAAAATCCAATACATGTACGTACGTACGTACGTACGTACCGTATCTATCTACGTATATATATCTATCTACGTATGTATATATATATCTATCTACGTATATATATCTATCTACGTATATATATATCTATCTACGTATATGTTTATCTTTGTAAAGCATCGAATATCATGAAAGTAATCTAACGTTAATTATTAATACCTCTCAAATACTCTAAATTCATTGGTTATTTTTCAAATTACATAATATTGGCGATACCATTGTGTTACATAAAACGTGTAAACTAGCTAAAAATCTCCGTAAAAGATTTATTATATATGCTTACCAACTGTTCGGTCCTTGTTCGGTCCTACATAAAATCTAATTCAGTTTGGATGTTCCGGCGTCGTGATAATTAAAAAATTCAACGGTGTATGTGTCTGTGAAACATTCTATGAAGGAACCATATAATGATACTTACCACTAATGCATATTTTCTTTTTTTTTTAAAGATTAATCTAAACCTTTTACGGTTAAATTATTGATACGACTAAATCGTTAAACGTGTCAAGATGTTTTATATCTCATCAGTTACCCCAACGAGTGTTTCATTATAAAAAAATTTATTTAAAAAAAATTTCTTGACAAAATTGTTTTTTGAATTTAAAATATTTATTGTTTTAGGAAATGAAACTCCATTTATATTTTTTTTATTTGTTCTTCCGAAATTTTTTTTACCATTACTTCGTTATTGATTATTGATTATTGATTATTAATTCCTTATTGATCTTAAAGATCACGCCAATTTATTCTCCATATTCTTCACATACTCCTCACTTATTCTTCACATATTCTTTGCATATTCTCACATATTCTTCACATATCCTTCACATATCCTTCACATATCCTTCACATATTCTCCACATATCCAATTGTTTTCTACCATTCTGTTAATCAATTCGTTAACCAATCTTTTTAACCAATTGGTTAACCAATCCGTTATCTAGATTATTTGACAAAGAATTCTTTACGTAATTATAAGATAATGTGACAAAGAAGTTTTCTTTTTCTCAATTATTTTGTCGATTACTTCCCTTTCTCAGAATTCCTATGTTACATAGTAAAGCTGTCAAAAATTCCTTATCATACATACGTTCTGTACATACGTACGTACATACGTACATACGTACGTACGTACTATATAATACGTAGATATATATATCCGATATCAAGATAGAATATTTATACGCATATATATCAGTTATATACATATATATCAGTTATACGCATATATATCAGTTATACGCATATATATCAGTTATACGCATATATATCAGTTATACGCATATATATCAGATATACTTTATATATGATATACGTTATATGTCCGTACGTACGTACATATACTTGGTGGTGACTTTGTTTCACAATTTCTTAATATGCTTGATTTTCTATATTAAAATGAATGTATTAGATTCTGTTTTAGGTTAAGAATTGTTATGTTCTCATAAAATGTAATACCATCGTTATTTCGCGACCATTATGGGGGTTCCCATTGAGAAGCCGGAATACCTCATTATAGTGTTATATAATATAAATAATTTTTTTTACTTATTAAAAAAGTCTGATGCAAATTGTACTTTTTGGTAATTATAAATGTGTACTTTATAATTGGTTAACTTTTTACGCAGAATTGATACGCAAAATTGATACGCAGAATTGATACGCAGAATTGATACGCAGATTGATACGTAGAATTGATACGTAGAATTGATACATAGAATTGATACTCAGAATGGGTTCGCAGAATGGGTTCGCAGAATTGGTACGCAGAATTGGTCGCTGAAATTGGTCGCTGAATTGGTGGCGTTGAATCTTTGATTTCCTTTAATCTCAACTATCCCGTCATAATCCCTGAATTGGTCTTTTCTTTTCTCCCACGTAATACTTTCAGCAAAAATTTAAAATTATGCTTTTTTGTAATAGCTTAATTTTATCAAACTCCTTATGCATGCCGTAATTTGCAATTATCAATGATTAATTAATTTTCTGAAAAATATCCTATATTTGTTCTTTTGAATCGCTAATTAAATTATATTTATTTCTATCAAAATCAAAATAATTCATAAAATAATATATATAAAATAATTCATTAAATAATCTATAAAATAATTCATTAAATAATCTATAAACTAATCTATAAAATACTCTATAAAATAATTCATTAAATAATCTATAAAATACTCTATAAAATAATTCATAAAATAATCTATACGTACGTACGTACGTATACTAAAGAATTTTATCTATTCCTTTTTTTTTTTTGTTGAAAAAAATTTTTTGGTACATCGGAATTTATGTTTCATGATCTATAAGTCTCATGAAACCGCATAAAAATTATGCATACAACTTACATTAACGTAATTACCCTGAACTTTGTGATCTAAACTAAAAACCAAAGTTTTTGTGTCTATTCGTTTCTATTTTTATACTTAATGATCGTCAACTGACCTAATATCTATCCTAATCTCCTGTTTCTATTTTTAGTTATTCCTTATGATACCCGGTAATGGTAATTTTAGACATTCAACAATTTCTCTTTATATTGCAAAAGGTTGTTGTTTACTATGTTTATAATATAATTACAATTTATAATTTATCATTTATAATTTATAATTTATAATCTATAATTTATAATTTATAATTATAATTTATATATACTTAGTATACTTTGTAACAAAAATAAAAGGGGAATAGCTAAAACTCCTGGTGTGGTCATATGAATTCAAATATTTAATCAAAGTAGTATTAGTTTAAGGTTAGGATTAGGCAATGATTATATGTGAAATGATTAATGCTCGAAATAGTTTAAGCATCCGTTTCTCTTGTCGTTGTTTACTTTTTTTTACTTTGTCGTGCAAGTTTGAAAGCTCTTAAAATTCCTAAAATAAAATGCTTGTAATTCCAAATTTTATTTTGCATTAAATGATGTATAAATAATATGACGAGTCTTAAATGTAAGTGAGATTTTCCGAGCCATGTGAATTATATGTAATTTATTATGTGTTTAGTTTACATTAAGTTAGTGTTTGAGTCATAACCTTGAGTCTGTATGTATTTAGTAAACACTTTTTTGTTAAAACACTAAAGATGGTTTTTATACAAACTCTTAAAAATAAAATTGCAATTTTTCTTCAATATTTGGTTGGTTTGACGATTTTGTTACAATTTGTGCTTTTTTTATCTACTTATCGGCAGTTAATTTTGCCGATTCTTTATTTGGGTGATCTATATCGACTAGCCAATCATGTAAATGTTTATCAAAGCAAAAAAAAAAAAAATTGCGAATACCTAAACCTATCTTGGAGGTATTGGTAAAATAAGTCGAGTGTGCAATTTTTTTTACTATAATAATCCGTTTTAACTTAACCCTAATTTTAATTTGTTTTACGTAGTTCAGTAGTTACCCTATCAGATACATCAGATAACGATAAAATTTTTTGAAAATAGAATTGAATATCAGACCCCGTACTTGTTGATTAATACGTACAGGTTATTCTATAAAAAAATACGAAATTTGCAGGGTTAATCCATATCACTTGGTCAAAGACCGTGTAACATGGTTAACCCATGCAAGTTTAGTTCTTTTTTAAAGTCCATATATACTACGTATAATAACTATAAAAATTTATATTACATAATTTTAATTGGTTTGTTAAACCAATTAATTAAAATATTGGTTATGTAGTTAATTACTGTAATACAATATAATAGCTTATTTTACAAAATTAAAAAAAAATTTTAAACAGTAATTTAATTTTATATAGAGTATTGTAATTTATTATTATTATTAGAAATTTTTTAAAGCGAAATAAACTAATCGAATTAACAATCCAGAGCTATGCAAGTCAATTGATTATCAACCAATCAAAATCATAAAAATAAACAAGTTGTTTTTTTGGTTTTTTTTAAAAACTTTAAAAATATTATAACAATTATCTTATCTAATTTGATAAATTTTTTATTTAAATTTTACAAATTTCTAAAATTCCTAAAATTTCTAAAATTTAAATAAAATTTTTATCAAATTTGGTTAGATAATTTTTGAAATACTTTTTATAATTATTAAAATATCTTTTTTTTAATATTAAGATAACCAAAGTGGAGTAAAATGTACAAGTTCAAGAGAAAACAAGCATTTAGGTGTACTAGTCAAGTGCTTATACAAAAAAATGGATATTCTATAAAATAGGTGGGCAATATAAAAAATAAGCTTCGCTAATAATTAGTAATCATTAATTTTTTAATATTGGAGTTGTGGAGTTTGCAGAGTTTACCCACCTGTTCTATAGAACATCCAAAAAAACTGCTAGTATTGAAGATATTATTGATTAGAAGATCAGAATTATATAACAATTTTACATATATAGTATACAAAAAAAATAAAAAAGAAGATCAAGAACATCTAGCTGCATGTGAAAAGTATAAAGTAAAATAGAAAGAAGCAGAACAGCTAGCTTTGAACTTGGTCTAAACAACTTTTTTAGCAGAGACTCATAATCACCTCAATAAAACATAACTTATAAGGATTTTATAGAGTTTATTAGAAGATGAAAGAAACAAAACAAAAGTTGTTATATTCAAAAAATTAATCAAAAAAGAGATTGTGAAAAGAATTCTTGAAATAGTAAGAAATTTGAAAGAATTTAAAAATTACTTAAACATGGTAATAAACTAAGTATAAAACTATTTTTATAAAAATATTTGGAAATAAATGTGTATATGTAAATAATTAGGAAAAGAAGAAAGAATAAGTATAAAAGAAAGAAAAAAAAAAGACCTAATACAGAGAAACTAAATACTAGTATTAAGAAGACAGAATTAATTTCAGAGAGAAGAAGTAGTTAAAGTTAAAATCAAACCAGGAGTAAAGTTAAAAAAATAAGAAAAGTAAAGAAGAAGAAATAAAAAAGAAAAAAATACTTGATTTAACTCAATTAAAAATTTTATTAAAATAAAATAAAGCTATTTTAATATAATTTCACAAGCTAGCTTGGTGCAACCCTTCAACGCAGACAAAATTCTTCAAATAATATAGCAAACCATTTTTAGACATCTAATAAAGTAGTTGAAAAATATTAGATCTATAGTTTAGATAGTTAAATATATGTATATATATATACTTTGATCTAATAAAGATACTGGCGAGGCTGCCAATAATTAAAAAAAAAAAAAATATATATATATATATATATATTTTTTTTTAATATTAATGGTGAGGCCATGCCTCTATCTTTATTGAATATTTAATTAAGATTATTACATAAAGCACTAATCTAGTTTTAAAATATTATATA
>CAJVPZ010000448.1:0-19362 GCA_910592135.1 Racocetra fulgida | reverse complement strand
ATAATCAATAAATAAAAAATGATATTGGTAAGAGTTTCAAATTTTGAATTTCGGTGAGATATTTGACTTTTGGTAAAGGTCTCAAATTTTTGGTAAGACTTTCGACTTTTGGTAAAGGTTTTGAATTTTGGTGAAACATTCAACCTTCTGTAAGGGTTTTGACTTTTGGTAGAAATTTCAGCTTTCAGTAAAGTATTTAACCTTCATTGAGGACTTTTGATAGAACTTTCGATTTTAGTGAGGCTTTCAACTTTTGTTAAAAGCTTTAACTTTTGATAAGACTTTTGACTTACACTAAGACTTTTGACTTTTGATATAAGGGTTTTGACTTTTGCTGAGACTTTTGACTTTTCAACTTTCAGTGAGACTTTTGATTTTCAGCAAGAATTTCTCCTTTCAGTAATGGTTTTAAATTTTTGTATAACTTTCAGTAGAAATTGACTTTCAGTGCGACTTTCGATATAAGGATTTTAACTTTTACTGAGACTTTTGACATTTAGTTAGATTTTAAATTTAGTAAAACTCTTAACTTTAGGTATACCCTTTGACTTTCAGTAGATTTTGACTTTTGATAGACTTCAACTTTTGGTTTCAACTTTTGTAAGACTTTGATTTCAGTAAGGTTTTTAACTTTTAGTAAACTTTATCTTTCAATAAAATTTTTGACTTAAATAAGGGTTTCAACTTTCAGTAAGACTTTTGTCTTTCAGTAAAACTTTTAACTTTTGGTAAGGGTTTTGACTTTTAGTAAGAATTTTGACTTTTTATAAAAGTTTGACTTAATCTTAAAATTACTGAATAAGATAGGTGGTGTAAAGCATCATCTATCACACTAGTTTATTATAATTTAATGATTGCATATAAGCTGATTTGGCTAATCTATGTGATATAAGGATGTGATATCTTAATAGCTACACTAATTTGATAACAAGACAATCAATGTTGTCCAAACCTTTTTATTGTTTTTTATATTTTAAAACTTATTTAGCAAGAATGTTTTTGATATTTTATAAAGTAAATAAATGCCCATATAACTAGGTTATACTTCATAGCTCTGTGTTTAAGCTTCCCTCTAGTTGGTGTTTGTGTCAATTCTGTTTAGTTTTTCTTGCAAATGTTAAGTCTCATCTTTATACTTACCAGTCAGCTCAAGGCTTTAAACAATTTACTATATACTGTCATAAAAATTTTTTCTATATATTTTACCAAGAACCAGGTTTTGAATACTGGTCAGCCCAGCAAAAGTATAAATGTATATATAAGAGAAAAGATGAATACTAAAAAATCAGCTATATTTTTTACATCCTGGCTAGAGAGGAAAAAAACAAAAACAGAAAGCATGTTAAAGTAGTAACTGAAAAGAATGTTTCTGAAATACAAAGAATGATTGAAGCTAAGTTTGGGTTTTTTTAAGAAAATGAATAGCAGAGGAGAAATATAATGAAAAATCTTATATATGGTCTTATAGACTTTTAAAATTTATATTCAAAATTTGTAAATAAAATTTAACAACACCAGGTGTAGGATTAATTTTCTGAATACGTGATTTCTGAGCCAAAATTAGCTAAGAAGAAGTCACATTTAGGTGTAATGTAAAAAATCAAAACAAATATTCTTTTTAAAGAAATTGAGAATATTTCAGAATTTATCTAATTAACCACCTTTTGTGTCCTAAATAGAAAATTTCCTTGCGTGATTTTACTATTAAAACAACCTTTATAACACTAAAATGAATTTCCATCAAACCAAAACCTTAATATAAACAAAAAATCTGTTTTCAAAAATATCATGTGTTTGGAAAATTGATCTTACACCCTGTCAATCTGATAAAATTTAGTTGTAATTTAAATTTATTTTGGTTTTAAATTTATGATTTTTTAGAGTAGAATAGAAGCATTTTATTAATATAATAATAAAGCTATCTATTTATATACAAACATATTACATATACTACAGATTTTAGATTATTACCACCACCTATTATAATATCTTTATAAAATAATTGAACATGTTCATGATTTTTCTTTTTAATACCTAAACATAAAAATCGTCATAAAAATAAATTTTTTGTTTTTAAAAACTTCATAAATTTTGAAATATAACATATGAGTACATGCATATAAGGAATAATATTATTGTATTAATATAGTTTCTCTTGTAAAACTACATCTTCTTTATTTTCATTGTTGGTTAGCAAAATTTTTTAATCTACTATTGTGCACAATTTTCAAGTTTAGTAATATCTTTATCTGTTAGATCAATTCTATGCATTGTTTGATACAAAAAATAAAACTCATACCAAAGTGCCTATATTTCTTTTTCTCTTTGACCCAGAACAAAAAATTCAATTAGAAAATTTTCTAAAAGAACTAATTTATCAGGTCATATTAGTGATATTTAGTACCATCTACATTTTAAATTTTTGTATGATCTAAATTTAAATATATGAATACTTAGAGAATGAGTTATTAATTCAATTTTTTTTCAAATTTTTAGATCAGTACAGTTTTTTGATTGTTTATTAAATATAGGTTCAATTGATAATTCTAAAAAGAAAGATTTGAATAAAACATTAGTAATATAAAGCATTACATATAACTCATCTGAAATACAATATTGATTTTCTAAAAATAATAAAAGATTTAAATTCTTGCGATCTAAAGTATTATATGGATTGTCATAAATTAAGTGTACATTCTAATGATTAGTATTTCTGCAATTGTAATATAAGCAAAAATAAGTAGCAGTTAGTCTTTTAATACCAAGCACTAAAAATATATATTTTCAATTGGTGCCAAACCAAAATTCAATCAGCTAAAGATTGTTGTTCAAATTAACAATTCCTTCTGTATTTAAAATTAATAGTTCTTTATTTAAAAAATTAAAAGCTTGCTAAAGGAATTTATATTGTTTTGTGTCAATATAAAGAAAAATACAATATTAGTTCGACAGACTTAAAACTGCTTCATATTGATTTAATATACAGGTAGTAAACTTTATATGATTATAATGCTTATCAATCTGCCATCTATCTCTACTTAATTTGATATTAACAGCATCTCTTATTTTTAATACTGATGAATTTTTATATGCTAATTTAGAAATTAAAATATTTAAAATATCTCTAAGTAATTAATAAGCCCTATTAGGTGTCATAGAATTTTATTTAAACTTGATAAATTTGGTAATTTCTTGTGGATGTACTTCAACTTTATATTCACATTCCATTTTAGACATAACAGCTGCAAGCTGATGATATTTATCACAAGAAACTAGAAGCTCATCACATACCCAGACTATTGAATCTAATATCTGTGAGTTAGATTTTTTCAATTTATATTTTGCAATTTAATAGGTAATTTATTTACACTTAATTTATATAGTTTAATTTTGTATTATAAAAATTATGTAAATTAAATGCAGATTCAATTCTACTACAAATGTCATAAGCTAAAGTCTGAAATTTATTTTTTTTTTGCAACTCAGATTTAAGTTGATGAAAAGGTTTATTTTTTTGAATTTGAACTTGATCATTATGAATTTGTTGTTTTTTTAAATATTTAAAATCAAATCCAAAAGTATAATTCCAGAAAGTGCAGACTAGTTATTAGTATATAGTTTTTATTTTACAAATATAAGGTATATACAATATAAGATATATCAGTATATATAAAATAATTGTTCTGAGCCTTCTCTTTCCCCTCCTATACTAATGGTAGTTTAACTTAAATTAGTTTTTAAATAGAAAATTAAGAGATGAATTGCTATACTTAGGTGGTTATACAAAATATAATAGATAGTTTAAATTAATATCATCTTGATACAATCTGTAACTAATCTTATCCTGTATACAGCAAATTCAAAAAAAAAAATAAATAATAATTGTTAAAAAATAATAATTAAATTGATTCAATACAAACTTGTAAAAATAAAGTCATTATATTGCTTGCAAATTTATTACTTAATATAGATTGTTTTTCTCTATCAGAACTATTTTAGATTAATATATATTACTTGGTTATCAGAATCATATTGAGTTTCAGCTATAAGGTTTACACCATTAATTTTAATATTAATTAAATACTCATTAGAAATTAAATAACCACTTCTTTGTATTTGTTTAATATTTAATGAATAATAACCAAGGCAAAAATTTTGTAAAAATATTCTTTCTTTGATTTTTATCAAATTGGATTACATAAATATTTGGGTAATTATCAATAACTTTTAAAAAATTAGGTTGTATATTTTTTTGTTGCTGAATTTCTTGAAGCAGGTGACAAGCTAAAAGATGGTGATTTTGTAAGTCTTCTGTTATGAATAATAGACTAAATAAATACTTTAAGTCTTACTAGGTGACATCTTTTATCTTGTATGATTAATTAGCACTTTTGAGATTAATTATACCACCAGCAATGCAAATTGAGGAAATAAAACCTGACTTGCTTCTATACTTGTGTTGTTTAATTGTTTTTTTACTTGTATTGCTTGGGACCATCTCCATTTTTTTACTTATATTGTTTGTCATGAAAGATAATTTAATTGTTCATTACTATTAAAAAATAAGAAGGTTAAGATATACTATCAGTAATATATAATAAAGTATGTTGAATTAATTATATTGATTGAAATTTTACTACTTTGAATTTTATTAATAAAACTCAACTTCAACTCAACTCCAACTCATTTCTAACTTATCTTCAACTCATCTCCAACTCATCTTCAACTTATCTTTAAATTTCTAATCTTGACTAGAAAAGATTAATCATTTGCTAAAAATCTTAAATAATGTTATTTGAAAACATCACACAAACTATCTGATTGGTAAGGATTGTTAATCAAGTTTTGAAAATCTTAATCACATTATTCACAAATATCATACAAACCATCCTAATCAGCCCATATGATCAATAAAAAATTTGCTAAAGATCACCACAGGTGATCATCACTGCTCTATTATATATTTAATTAAAGAACAAAAATTTAGAGTTAGGATTAGGTAGAGTTAGAATAAGGAAGATGAAATTATATATGAAATTTGTATTAAAAACTTTAATTAGAGCATGAAGATTCATTAACATAGTAAAATATATATATATATATTTTTAATATTATGGTGAGGCCATGTCTCTAACTTTATTGAATATTTAATTAAGATCTTTACATAAAGTACTAATCTACTTTTAAAATATTATAGAAAGAATAGAGGCTCAGACTAGTTTATCTGTAACCTAAACCAACTAGAGTGGCCAAGGCTCACCTAGATTTTGGTATTAGTGATAATGTATGATAAGTTGGTTTGAAATTTAATCCAATATATATACCAAGAATATATTTTAGAGCTAATAGTAGTAAAAGGAAGAGGTTGATGTAGGTGTAATATAGGATTAGAAGGTAGGTTGTTAGTCAAAGGATGAACTGTTGATCTTGAAATACAATAAGGAATTCAAATTTTATGATAAACTTGTTGATTTAAATGGAGTAAAAATTTTATAACAAGTGATGTAGCTATTTTTTGGGTTGTTAGGTTTGAGATAGAAATAATAAATTCATTTGGCACTAAGCCTGATAAAGTTGAAAAAACTGAGGTCGTATCTGGTATACTATGTATATTCATGCAATCTAGTTGTTTGATTTGGTGATATAGGTTGCTTATATTATCAGAAGTAGTATCAAATGTAGTTGTATTAAAGATATGTTGTAATGAGTCATCTATAAGATTGTATAATAGCTGGTCAGATGGACAAGTCATCTAATGAAGATAGGAGCTAATATAATAGCATTGATGGCATGTAGATGGGTATGAAGGATAACATTTGTGTAGAATATGTGGAGTAGGAAGTTCATCTAATAAAATTTTAATTCTGAAAAACTTGAGGGCAGAAGATTGAAAATTGTGTAAAAAGTTTGAAATTTTTTGGTTATTATTAATATATAACCAGGTAGCTTGCCAATTAAACTAAAGATCTTGTTCTATTTTTGAAAATGATTTTGTGTTATCTATAATATATAAATGTAGACATGGCATATTGTGCAAATACTGTGACGAGTAGATAGCTCTAGGAGAAAGTTTTCAAGAGTTAAAGTATAAGCAGGATTGTAAATATTGTGAGGCATGAAAATAAGGTATAGCAAGTTGTAATGGTTGTGTGTGAGTTGATCAGCAAGGTTGTTATAGTTGTCATCTTGATGAGCAGTGACTTTGTGGAATATGGTATGAATATTGTAAAACTTAATAAAATTAATAAGTGTGTTCCATAGTGAAAAAATATAGTGTGTGTGTATATGATAAAGTAGTAGAAGAATGTATAAGGCTTTGATATTTGAAAATTACTGATTGAGAGTTAGTATATATATTTATAGTGCAGTTTCTGGAGGCAGTAATTATAGCTGATAGAATAGCAACTAGTTCAGACTTAAATAAGCAAGGCCAAAGTTTTATCTGAGCTTAAAATGTATGTAGTATAGAGTTGTTAGATATTTGAACCCATCCAATATCTATTAAGCATTGTGAGGTTTCTAGATCAATAACAGAACTGTCAGTATAAAAGTGAAGTTCTGATAAGTTTGCATTATAATTAGCAATCTGTTGAAGATTGTCTGTAGGCAGGCTAGGTTCGAAGATTGTTGGAATTGAGTGTGTAATAATGTGAATATTAGGTAAGTTTGAAGTTTGAATAGGATATCTAATTGCAATTGAAATATATAAGGCCTAGATAGTTAGTATTAAAGTTAAAAATATTATTAGAAGTATTTACTTGGCCAAAAAACTGGGTTGAAGGATTGATAGAAATAATAATTGTACATTTGTTAGCAATAATCTGGGAGTTAAGAGGACAACCAGTACATGCATGAGATTGAATGGGTGGAAGAGGATAGAGATGAGTAAATTGTGATTCAATATGGCACTGCCAATGAGTAATAAGAATATTTCCAGATGATGAAGGTTGTCTTCTATCTTTACTAGCAATAATTTCATTATTAAGTACTGTGATAAGTCAAGGCTTTTTTCATAAATAAAAGTATCCAGTTGTATAACCATAATTGTTTGTGTAAGGTAGATGCAGATGTTAGTGAAGTGTGTGATTGGAAGAGTAACTGATAACTTGATCTTCTAAGTAAGTAAACCAAAGAGGCTGTTTGTCTTTTAGAATTTTGTGTATGCAAGGAGAAATATGTTTTCAGTCTAGCAAACATGAATTGTCATAAGTAGTATATTGTCAAAAAACAAGATATAGTGATATTTTAGTTGTTTTTTGAAGGTTGAATATTTTAGATGTGAAGAGAGCAAAGACTCCAAAGATATAGAGTCCTCTTGAATGGTATATGGTATGTTGTATATTGGGTTAGAAGTGAAAGCTATTCCAAGATGTTTGAAGAGTTGGATAATTTTAAAGTTGGTTGAGTGTTTGGTAGATCCATCAATTATAGGGTTATCATGTACTAAAATACCAGTGGATGACCAAAGATTATTTTGAAGTTGTTGAAGTCGAATGCAAGTACTGATACCAAGGAGGTCAGCAGAGTTAAGTCTTTTAGCAAAGTTTGTAATATGATGTTGTAATTGAATGTTCTATATATTACAAATATTGTATAGTTGAGGATAAAGTAGTATACTAGTAGGAATAGTATGACTAAGTTTAGCTTTGTTTTTAACCAGTCCAATATGATTAGTGAGGATTTTGTTGCATATATTTTGACTAAGGATGATATTGTGGAGATGATATTTAATAGTAGGAATAATACCTGTATTAATGATACATTGTGCATATGTATCAGTAATTTGTTTGGTATTTGCAATTTTGACAAGATGTGATGACTCAGCCATATAAGCTTAATCTGTTTTGTTTGTTTGTAATTGAGTGTAAACCAGCATCCAAGAAACTTGAATGGTTGGTTTGAAGGATGAAGGTTAAGTGAGTAATTATTATAGATAATAGAATTGTAATTGTATAGAGGGTTGTTGATTATAAGTATTGATTTAGAAGGATTGATCAGAATATTGGCCATGTTATAAAAAGATTCTGCTATTAAAAGAATTTGTGTGAGCTCTTGTTGAGATGATGCAATCCAAAGTATATTATCTATATAGGCAAAAACCAAGCAGTGTATATCAAGCTTATCAAATATTTTGTGTTTGAGGTTAATAGCCCATGAGACTTGTGAAGTATAATCTTTAAAGTTACTATGAATATATGAGATAAGTGGGTTATAATAAATTCTTTACAAGAGAGGAGTGATGGTTTCATTCTAATCAATACCATTATATACAGGGTATGATGAGGTAAGGCCAAGGTTTGTGATAACTTGATTTTGTCGATCAGTAAACAGGTTAATAATGGTGTTAGTAATAGAATTAGAAAGTGCAAGACATTGAAGGGATTGTTGAGAAGAGCAAAGTTAACTGAATCATAGGCCTTATTCATATCTTGAAATAAGAGCCAAATTGATTTCTGATTACATAGCACATTCTCAACAAGGTTGTTAAGTATGTGAATGTGTATAGAAGTACTATTGTGAGGTAAGGCAAATAGTTGTATGGTGAGAGAATAGGATGTTGTAAGAATACAATGCTTATTCTGTTGGTAATAATTTTTGTATAGACTTTATGAATGTGTTCAATAAGACTTATAGGCCGAGTAAGGTTGAGGTCTCCATTAAATATATTACACTTTGGAATAGGATATATTCTGCTATGTTTCTACTGTTTGAGAATATAGCTAGAATGAAGCAGCGATTGAATAAGGCAGTTAAAGCTTTGATGCAGATAGCCCCTACATGTTTAAGTATTTCATAGCTGATGTCTGTTAGTCCACAGGCTTTTCCATTTAGAAGTTTTGCTATAGTTTGTAGAACTTCTTCTTCTGAGATAGGAAGAGTGAGAGAGTTATACCACTGAGTATTAATATATGTTTGGAGTTGATATTGTTCAGACCAAAAGTTATCAAATAAATTTTGATCAGTTGGTTAATAGGCTGTCCAGTTGAGAAAGTGTAATTGTATATGTTGTTTGATAAGATTGGGATCTGTGATTAGTTGATCAGAAAGTTTAATATTAGAAAAGTGAATAGGGGATTAGTAGCAGTTTAGAATGCTATTAATAGCTTGTTTAGATTTAGAAGAAAGTGTTTTACATCTTTTTTCAGTAGTTTGTTTGATTTGTTGCCAAAGTAAAAGTGAATTTTCAATCTGATAGGCATTGTAAAGTTGTTTTCAAACATCCTGAGCATGTTGGATCCATGTGTTGGGTTGAAAAAGTTGAGAAGAAGTGAGTGTTTGAAGATTGCAATGTAATCTCAAATTAATATTTTGAATTTTAAGGTTGATTAAGTTGATATTCAAGGTATTATTATTTTTAATGATTTTGATTAAGTGGCCAAGCTCTTTAAGTGAAAGATAGAGTGCAGTGCAGTGGGATGTATATTTGTGGTTATAACTTCATTTTCAGGTTATTTTGTTAGGGATAGCATATATAGCAGTATTAATAATTGCATACTCAATCTTGTGCCAGGTAGTGTCAATACTTTCATTAGTTTTAGTATTAAGGGGAGTATGGTGTAAATTGAGATTGTGAGTAAGGTGGTCAGAAAATTCTGTCCACTCTTCAGATGACATACTCTTGAAGTTAAAAATTCTTTGGCTGATGCTATTATAATGGCGTGAAGGTTTGCTGTATGTATTGGTAAATATCTATAAAGATGAAAGAATAGAGTGATCACTAAATGTAGAGGTGTAGCTATTGTTGAGGTTGTATGAGAGAAGAAACTGGATGTTAAATGTGTCAGTTCAAATGTAATCAATACAACTTTGGCTAATATTGTTTGACCATATGTAGTGTATATTGTTAGTGTGTGTGCCAAAATCATATATATTAGAGTGATGTAAGTAATTAATAAGATGATAATTGGATGATGTGCTGAGACATTATCATGTGTATTAAAGTCATCCAGTATAATTGGGAGGAAGTTGAATTGGTGAGCTTGTTGTATCCATGCAATAACTATATTTTGTATATCATTGTGTTTTAGCATATTTGTAGATGAGAGGTAAACACTTATGATAAGAAGTTTGATATCACTTTTAAAGAAAAGATTAAGAGCAATTGCTCCTCCAGGATGTGTAAGGCAATTGTGAATGTGAGGTTTAAAGTAGTTGCAGATTATAATAGCAGCTCCTTCTGCTGAGCTATTTGAATTAGCTCAGAAGTAAGTAAATAGGTTGTTATTATAAAAGTGAAAGTTGGTGCTGTTGGCAATCTTGGTTTTTGTGATACAAGCAATGTAAATGTTATTGTGGAGGCAGTAGTTCTGCCATGCTTCTCTTTTAGTTGCATTATTAAAGCCTCTAACATTGTGTATAGCAATAGTTAAATGAAGATTGTGAGGTCTTTGCAAATCAATAGAGGTTTGCAGTGTAGGATTAGAGTTTTTATAATGGTTAGGATGTTGGTTAGAGAAGCTGCTAGTAGTATTGTTGTTGTTAGTAGTGAAGTTATATTAGGTGAGTTGGAGGTATTGTTGTTAGGATCTTGTAAAAATGAAAGTAAGTCTTTAGGTAAAGGCTTAGATTTGTTAGAATTTGATTTATAGATAATTGGTGATGATGTTAGCATTGTGTATAAGGTGGTTTCTGAAATCTCTATTTGATTAAAAGATCTAATAGGAAGGTCTAAGTATTTAAAAATAGAAAATTGTTCAATTATAATATAGTTTGGAAGTAGAAGTTGGTCATTAAATAGGTAAATATGCACTTCGTCTGAAGAATAGTTAACTAAAAGAGTGATATTGTTGTTGAATCTATGGTTTTTTAAATGTCTTAAAAAGATTTAAGTGTCTGATTTATAGATAAATATGGTAAATTGTAGTATGAAAGAAATATATTATAACAAGTATTAGAGTTACAGGATTCTAAAGATATTAAAAGTGACTCTATAGATGTGTCTTCTATAGGGTCACTCACCATTTCAAGCTTGGTTTTTATAGCTGCACAGGATACCATAGTCTGTCCTATATATTGGGTCTGATTGTTATATAAATGATCCTCCGCGTAAATAGGCTTTATTGTCTGCCCATTTATATCATCTTCCTTATTAAATATATCAGTTGTTTCTTTTAATAAGGTGGCAGCTGCATCTATGTGTTTTGTAGAAGACAAAGTTATTGAAAAGAAGTCTCTTCAAAGAAGAGAGACTTCTTTATAGAGGTTGGTATAGTGTAGGACATTTTGAATTTTGTCTGAATAATTTTTCTCTGCTTCTAGGTAAGCAGTTTCTCTATAGAATTTAACAAGTTGTATAGAAAAGACTTGTTAGAAATGCTTGAACTATATAGTAAATACAGAAACCATAAAGAAAATTCTTGTCTAAAATTAAAGAAATTTTGATAAATATAGTGTAGAAAATTTTATTCATGATTTATAAAGCTCTTATTAATATAATTAATACTAATTTTTATTATGCAAAAAAACTAATTTGTTGAATATATTCATATCTGGGCTATATTTACTTCTTTCCATTGTATTTTTAGAGATAAAACTAAGATAAGAATATAACAATATATTAAAACATAGTATATAAAAATTTTTTCTTACTTGAATATTGATATAACTTATATCGATGGATTTGCAGAATAGATCTAAATTAGGGTCCCTGAATTTAACAATTGCAGAATGCATAATAGCTGAAATTTTGGTGTTAGTTTTACAATCGCATTGTTAAAATATATGGACCTTAATTTATGTCAATTATGCAAATTCGCCAATATGTCTAGTAAAAATATAATCCAATAGGAATATAATTTAATATGACTATAGTTAATTAGTTAAAAATATATAGTTTATAATTTACTACTTACTTGATTTATACAATGATTAGAGTATTGTTATATACATATTAAGAAATTGTTTTTATATACTTTAATAGTAATTAATTAAATTTATATATAAATTATAGAAATTATCTAGTTGTCGCTGGTAGTTATAGTCACCGGATTGTAATTAACCAACCAGATCATGTTATAGAATCAAAACAAATGCCAAAGTTAATTGTTGTAGGATCAGAGTGAGAGTTGAATTTGAATTGAGGTAGAATAGATGGTATAATAAATTTTGCAAGGAATTTTTTTATTAAAACATAAAAGGTGGTTTTATAGGTAAAATTTTAATCTATAGTGAATTTTTAAAAAATTTTAATGTTTATTTATTTTAGGTTATACAAATATTACACCTAATTCTATAATGTGATTGGCCAATTGCAACCTAGTACTATTATAGCCAGTAACAAATAGATTCACTCTAAATTATAATTTATAAAATTATAAATATAGTAAAACCTTTATAAATATATATTTTTAAAATTAAAGGTGTAGCAACCTAGTATAGTTGATAGGCTATTACCTCCAAGTGGCAGAATAAGAGTTTAAATTCTATTAGAGATGAAATTTAAATTTACAAAATATAATATAACAGAATGTATTTATACTTAATTAAGCAATATCTATAAATTTGGTTATATTAGCTTCTGCTAGAAAATTGTGAAACATAGTCAATATATAAGTTATACAAAATTTAAGTAAAGCAACCAAATAAATTTAAAAGATTAAGAGTATAGAAGCCTGCTTGGTAAGATCCAAGTAATAAGATAATATAAATTGTTAATGATCTATATAAAAAATTATTATTTGGCAAATTAAAAATCGGACAAACTAAATAAGATTAAAATATTAATAAGCAACTCTATTAACCAGATTATTGAAGGAGTAACTAGAGAAAAACCTAACTATGAAGACTAGAAGTAGATTATAGCTCTTCTAAACTATTTTGAGTAGTTGAGAATAAATAAAATATATATTAGATTTGGATAAACTTTTCAAAAACATAAAGTAGATAATAGTAGTGAAAATAAAAGGCTACAAATACTTGGTCAAAATAAAGTTATATTATTAAAAATCTTGATAATACATATATAAGATATAAACTTTACTTGTAGGTTTACTATGAGAATAAAGTAATTCTAAAAGGTTTTAGTAGCAGTTGCTTATCAGAGAAAATATAAAGTTGATCAGAAAGTTTAAATAAAAAATCTATATACTAATCTTAAATATAAAAATTAGTAGATAGAACTAAATATAGCTAAATTTTTAAATAAGCAATAACTAAAGATATATATATAACTAATAATAATATGGATCTTTTTTAGTATAGATGGGCATATATAATTATTACAAGATTATATAATAAATAAAACTTAACTAAGTTGAGCCAATTTAAATTCTAACCCTAACCCTAATAATTTATAAAATTATTTAAATTAGTTTAAAATAATTAAGTAATATATATTCTAATTGTATAATAATTATATATGTTTATCTATACTAAAGATCAACTAATAATATTATTAATATAACAAAATCGTTAATTTAATATAACCAAATTGATATTTGAACTGTTATTAAAAATATATTAAACTCTAAGTAGTTATTTTAATATTAAAAAATATATATATTGCATTTTACTGTAAATAAATACCATCTCTCTATATATTTTTTTAAATATTAGATTAGCAGAAATAACTTAGCTAAAAATTTTATTATAATTTTTACTAATTTAATATTTAAAAAAAAATATAAAAAGATAGTGCTTATTTATAATAAAGGATATTGCTATTTATTACCAGTAATACTATATCTTAAAAACCTACTAGCTAACACATATCAAAAGTACTAAATAAAAATATTCAGAACTCCCAAAAACCTAATACTAACAAAGATTTGAATCCTTATACCTAACTCTAACTTTGGTTAAAATTGCACTCTATCTCTAAATTTAATAAAAAAATAAGAGGTGGTAGTATTACCACTAATGATAAATACTAAAATCCTATAATAAAATATAGTATATATATATATTTTTTTTTGAATTTGCTGTATACATGATAAGATTAGTTACAGATTTGTATCTAGATAATATTAATTTTAAACTATCTATTATATCTTGTATAACCACCTAAGTGTAGCAAAACACCTCTTAATTTTCTATTTATAAACTAATTTAAAACTATCTATCATTAGTTATAGAGGGGGAAAGAGGAAGCCAAGAAGTATATATTTTAAAATTATATTTTTATAGTATATTTTTTAAAAAAATAAAACATTTATAAAAGTTATAATTTTAAATTTAGAGAAATTCTATTTGTATATAAGATGTTTATACATAAGTATATAGAAAGCTAATTAGAATATACAATTAAATATAATATAAAATTATTGCTTTCTCTAAAATATTATTTATATTTTAAAAGAATGTTCTAACTTGTCTTCTGGTGATATTAACTACCCTATAATTTACCAATCAGATTAAAGGATCTTATATAAAAAAATTAAAAAAATTTTTTGAAAAAATTTAAAAAATTATAAAATCATAAAATTTTATTATAAAATCTAGCCTTGGGCTATTAAGTAAAATATATAAATAACCCATACTCTAACTTAATATAGCTTATACTCTAATTCTAATTTTTAAATATTTATATAAAAAAGTTCTATAAAAATAAAGGGCAATTAAATTTATAATTTTAATTAGAGGTTAAAATTAGTTAAATTTATTTTAAAATTTTGCTTATAAACCCACCTTTTAGATTCTAACAAAAAAAATTTCTTTCAAAATTTTGGTATAGACTATAGGATTTAATTTTTCATTTTATAAAAGTTGTTTTGATTTGCATATTATACAGATTTTTAAATTAATATTTGTATACTATATACTACATGTTTTCATAATACTTTTCTAAATTTAGCAATATATTTTAGGATGTGGCAACTTAAGAAGTAATCAAAAATTGTTACCTCCAAGTAGCAGATCTAGAGTTTAATTTCTATTAGGTACAAATGTTAGATTTTTAAAAACCTGTAATCCTATTTCTTTATAGGAGTATCAACTTAATTGGATATGCTAGTATAATGAATGCTGTAATCTACAGTTATATTAATGATGATAAGAAATACTAGAGCTTGGATCTGATATATATAAAGTGTTCTGTAAAGCACCATTAGAAAATTTACTTGCAAATTTTGAGTATATCATATATTGGGTACTAATATAAAATAAATTTTGGAATGTATCTAGAAAATATTTTGAATAAGACTATTTAAGGATCTATCTTTGGTATATAGAGTAAATCTATATACTGATACTTAATACTAAAAACAATAATATGAACAATGGTTATGAACAATCACTATATATAAAATATACAATACAAGAATATAAACACAAACTCTAAATATATAAATAAATTATAAACAATACAAACAATATAAACAATTAAGAATCTTCTGTAGTAATATTAATACAGCTACTACTTTATTAAAAGATGTATCTATTATAGTTAGTAAAAAAATGAGGTATGGAGGTGGGCAGCTAAAGTGAGGAGTATAAGGACATAGACATGCTCATGCGGATATATATTCTGGGCATGTCTATGGGCATAAAATTTTTTTATATGCTTATATAGACATTAATATACTATATAATTAATTTTAGCTAATCAGATAATTCCTTTTTTTTTAAAAAAAAAACTAATTTGGATATGCCTAAGGGTATACCTAGGTATGTTTCAAATTTAATTTATGGCCAAGCTGGGTATGAATAAATTTTTTATACCTTCTACTCGATAGATAGCAAAGCCTTTATATACAGAGAACCAAGTTAATTATAGTTAGATCTAATGTACAGAACAGTCTATAGAACTCTTTGCAGCTATAAGAACTAGGTTTAAAATAGCAAGTAAACTACAAAAGGAACTTATCCAAATCATTATCAATATTTTTAGACTTCTGTAATTTGAATATTTGCTACAACAAATATTAACTATATCACAAACTTTGTCTCTTAAAAAGTTCTTAAACTATAAAATTCTTTTATACTCATCTAGATAAATATGAAAAATTATTGATAATTTCATTCTCTAAAGATAAAAAGAAGCATATATCTACTCACCAAATAAAACAAACTATTATTAAACCACACATTACTACTAATATGAAAAAACTATAAAATATCTCTCAAATTATATATCAATACAACAAGTTCTTTCTCTTCTTTATTTTTTTATCTTAATACTTTATATACTATACAGAATCAAACTAACTTTTCAACCAATTCTACAACTGAACACATCTCAATTTCTATTAAAATTGGTTTACTAAATATTAATAAACTATCACTACCTATCAAAAAACTGTCTTTACTTAAAATATTTAATAGTAAAATATTTGATATATTTGAACTTTCTAAAACTCATCTTTCAAAACAACAAACAAAATATACTAATTCACTTACTAGCAAATATTTTAGTTTTTGGAGCCTTTATACCAACTCATATCAAGCTGGAGTTGAAATTTTTATTTATAAAAAAAAATTCAAATATATTATATGCTCTTATAATTACAGTAGTCATATAATAGATTTTGATCTACACTTCAAAAATATACCTATTAGACTACTTTAAATCTATATTCTTATACAAAAAAAAATGATTATAAAAAGAGATTTTCAACAATCATTATTCTAGATGATTTTAATAGAGTTTCCAACCCTCAACTGGACCATTCTTCTGCTAAAAATCTTTTATATCTAAACATCAACTTATTAAATATCTTATCAGCTCTTAATACAAGAATACTTATCATTTCTTTTTTCCTAATGTCTCTAACTACACTTTTTAATGCTCTAATACTTAAAGCAGAATTGACCAAATCTGAACTAATCTATTTATTACCTATATAGATTATACAGATATACTTATAGACTTTATATTTTACTCTGATCATAAATTATTACCTTGGAGATTGCAATTATTATTCATAAGCCAAAAACTCAAAAACAGTACAAATTCTGTTCTAAAAAATTTATAAAAACTATGATAATCAAACTACACAAAGTTTTTAACGAATTGAGTTTAAAATTTCTTTAATTTCTAATCAAAACCAACTCAAAAACACTTGGAACAAAATCTATAAAGCTTTAATTAAAGCTGTTTCTAAAAACATTTCTTTTAAAAAGTTAATACAATCTAAGAAGTTTAAAAAAATTCTGTCTCAAAACATCTTCAGCAATATTATTGCTATAAAAAAATGCAATTTTAAAACATCATTACAACTTAATAAATTTTAATATGCTTTTACAAAATTATTTATTTACTTATCCAAATAACTCTATTCAAACACTCTTACTACTTTGACTTAACTTAAAATTGAACTTTATCTTACAAAAATTGTACTTAATCACTTTCAACAACAAGCTATCTACAAAGAAATTAAATAAAAAATTAAAGATTGCAATAAATTATTTTTAGAAACACCTAAACTTTTTTACAAAAAATTTTAAAAGATACAATAATATTTGAATAGACAGAGTACTTACAAACAACTTTCTACTTATTGAACAGAATAAAATCTTTATTTTAATTCACTTTTACTTTACTAATTGTTTTAATTCCAAACTACTTGAAGCTATATTACTAATTAGTGAATTTTTTTCCTTTTATAAACTACATCCTGAACTTGAATCCTATTACCAAAATTTTATTCAAGAAATATCAAACAAGAATGACTAAAAATAATTTCTTGTTTTTCTAACCAAAAAGCTACAGGTTTCTCTAAAATCTGCTATAAACATATTAAATATACTAGTTCTAAAACCAAAAACCTTTTTAGACTTTTCTTAAACAAATGTTTTTAACTTCAAAAAACTTCTATTTAATGGAAATCATCTAATATGGAGTCTTTGCCTTGAAAATCACCTTCCAACATTTCTGATCGGGTTAATTTGGACAAAAATAAAGCCAAATGCTGGTTCATATTTATATATTAATCATCTTTTGTTTTATTGATTCAATAGTTATTCAATAAGCTATTGAATCAATAAAGTTAAAAGATGATTAACATATGAACATGAACTGGTACTCAGGTTTATTTTTGTCTGAATTAATTTGATCAGAAATGTCAGAAGGTGATTTTCAAGGCAAAGACCCCATATCTTTCTAATTTCTAAAAAACAAACTGAAATTATATTAATAATCAAGTCTATCTAATCTTTATAATTGAACTCTTCAAAAACATTTACAAAAATTTTTACTAAATGATTAGATGATATCATTACTTTAAATAATCTTCTTTTTAATTTAAACTTTGCAGCTACAAAAATTTCTTCTTTGTAGCTACAAAAAATTTCTTTATATATGTTCCTAGTTAGATTTTTAACAATATTATAGAATACTATAAATTTAACAACAAAGAAGCTTGGATCTTCTTTTAGAATATGTCTAAAGCTTTTGATAAAATTAATATTTTAAGACTTCAGGATACTTGCAAAAGAACAGACATTTTAACTGCATATACTATTTTATTACAAAATTACATACTTTTTATCTTACCATAGTTATTACTAGCTATAGACTTACTTCTTCTATTTAACTAAATTCTAATATTGAATAAGGTAAAACCCATTCCTCTCTATTCTGAAAAATCTACTATAATCCTATTTTCTCTTTTATAAATCAAAAATATTAAAACCATCTCTTCAAAATTTCTTCACAATCTTCTTTTGAAATTATTACAGTCATCTCCCATATAATCACACATTTGAACACATAATAACCTTTTTTTAAAATGTGATTATATAGGAGTTGTGCTTATATAGAGGCCTTTCTTATAAATTAAATCATAGGTTGGCCTAAACATAAATGTGATTGCATATGGTATGATTATATAGGAGGTGACTATATAGAGGGATGACTATACAAACACAATCTTGTCTTCAATTACTATTTCTCTACTGGTCTATATAAATAATACAGTACTGAACAGTAAAAAATATCAACTTTTTTTCTAAAATACAAAATTTTTGAATTATATAATTAAATGTGATTGGCTAATTTTTGGATAATAAATTTTGATTGGTTAAAAATATATATAGATAATTTTTTTATATATTAAATGTTAAATTTTTAATTATATATAACTTTAAGCTCTAATGACTTTTTAATTTTATAATAAAAATAAAATCTATTCTAACAGAATTGTAGCTAGTATGAAGAGCAACAAATTTGTAAGACAGATTTTTTTTAAAGTTATTAGTCTCTGAGTTATAAGCATTTTTATATTTATATATAAAAAGCCTATATTTTTTACTGTTTAATACTGTATAACCTGACACTATGAAGATCTAGCTATAATATAAAATATTCTAAATGATATATCCATTCTTTACAAATTTAATAATATTAAAATTTTTTTTTTTTTAATATTAATGGTGAGGCCATGCCTCTATCTTTATTGAATATTTAATTGAGATTATTACATAAAG
>CAJVPZ010000447.1:0-19371 GCA_910592135.1 Racocetra fulgida | reverse complement strand
CCAAGTTGCTAAAAATCCATCACCGTTCTTTTGAATATTCTCTAATCTATTAAAAGGAATCCACTCGATTACATTTTCGAACTTCGCAGCTTTAAGTTGAAATTCTTTAATACAGTTATCGACATCCTTATTTCCACTCGTCCAACCTTGTGCTGTTTTCTGAGAATCACATGTCTGACACCAAGCTTCAGAAGTATTATATCGCTTGCAATTTGAACATGTTCCATAATTTTTATGTCTTTTGGACCAAAATTCCTCAAATACCAACATATACTCATTTGTTACAGTATTTTGAGTTAATCCATAGACTTTAAATTCATTATTCTTTAACTGCACGTAATCTACAAACTTATTAAACATATAAACATAAATCAAAAGAAATTACAATATATGTCTTATGTAATATAATTAATTTATTCAATATTTGACTTACTTCTTCTAACATATCGGTTAAATTTTGTGTCCTAGTTAATATTTTAAGTTCCACCTTATATGATTTCATACGTGATTGCGTATATTTATATTTACTTTTAGACTTTACTTATCGTATTCCATCCAACCACGTTGCTAAAAATCTGTCACCAATGATTTGAATATTAACTAATCTATCAAAATGAATCCATTCGATTATTTCTTCGTATTCTGTAGCTTTAAGTTGAAATTCTTTAATGCAATCATCGACTTCCTTATTTCCACTTGTCCATTCTTGCGTTGTTCTCTGAGGGTCACACGTTTGGCACCAAGCGTAAGATGTGTTATATCGTTTGCAATTTGAACATTTTCCATTATATTTAAATCTTTCGGAATAAAATTCATCGGCCATTATTCTAAGACTACTTTAATGTGTTATAAAAAAATTGTTATGCGTTGTACAGTGATATTAATTCAATGAAAGGTAGAAGGAATTATTTAAAGGAATTTCTCATATGAGTGAATACTTATGTCATCAGTTTATTGTGATTAATATCATAGTCACAGAAAAAAAAAATATTAGTAAATTTTAAATTGTACAACTGTTTTTAAAACAAGCTAAAACTGAAATTCTCCGTTTTAATTTAATTTAAAATCTGAATATCTTATATGGGTACGTACGTGTCTCTGTAACATGTAGCACAAATAAAATATTTACATGCAGTATGCGTAAAGGCCATCTTGCAATAACATGTCTTTCATATGTATTACTTTTGGATCGTATGGAATTGCGTCTTACTAGAGAACGCTACATTGTGTATAATATAATATTATTATAGTAAATTCTAATCTTTTAGACCGAAATACTAATATGCTAATAAAATTTCTTTGAAGTGTCTGATGTACAAATTACAGTTAGATCGCCTAAATGCTTCTACTAAATTCAATAACGACGATAGTTGATTTTGTAAATTAATACGGTTATATTGTTGTGCATGTATGTTATTTGCACAAAATTAACAATGGGTTGTGCAAATAGCACAAAAATAGGATAGGAGGGACGGGTATTGTGGCGCACTTACATTTTTGATGATACGTACCTTGCGATCCACTGATCAGAATCGAACTATTTTAGTACCATTTGATTCGTTTTGCTGAGACGAATCGCATGATACAAAAATTAATCAATTTGGATCAATACTTGAGAAAAAATTAGTTATTATAGTGTAGTTATTATAATAATTTTCTCTTTCTTATTTGCGCAAACAAAATATAAAAAGGGTATAAACTGTAATACGTACGTACGTACGTACGTACATGATTTACATCTGCTAAGCCACTAAGTTACCATCTTAACCATTTTATTATGAAATGTCCAAAAAAGTTCAAAAAAATTAATGAATTTACCAAAATTGAACATTGTTACCAAAATGGATGGTCAATTACTAATAAATTATGTACTAAATTATTCATTGCATTATCAAAACATGTTGCAGCAAAGTTTTTTCTAAGTCAACAACCCGGTTCCGTTCATTTCATCAACAATCAATTCACCAACAGTACGATTCAAATACAATCAGTTTACGAACAGGTTCATTTCACTAATCATTTCGCTGACAAAGTAATTCTGGTCATTGCCATTAGGGTCAGGTTAAGATTAGAGTTAGGTTAGTGTAATTTATAAAATAGCTTGTCGGTGAAGCGTACTGTTGGTGAATCGTATTGTCGGCGAAACAAACTTGTCGTGAATTAACTGTCGGTGAATCGTACCGTCGGTGGATTGATTTTTGGTGAAATGAACCAAATCCAAACAACCATCTATCTAAATTGATGAAAATTTTTTTATTCTGATTCTATATCCCTGTATAATTAAAATAAAAAAATTTCATCGATTTTAGATAGGTATCTTCGCTCAAAGTTTAGAAAGAACTTGGATAACTATCAAAAGCTGCGGTAAAGTTTTATTCAAACTTTGAGCTAAAATATCTCGATAATCACCTATACAAATTTTTTTTATTCTGATTCTGTATCCCTGTATAATTAAAATAATTTTTTTTTATCGATTTTAGATAGGTGGTTGTCGAAATATTTTTGCTCAAAGTTTAGAAAAAACTTGGATATCCAAACTTTGAGTGAAGATATCTCGAAAACCTATCTAAAATTGGCAAAATTTTTTTATTCCGATTTTATATGAATGTATAATTAAAATAAAAAAATATTATCGATTTTAGATGGCTTCCAAGATATCTTTGTTAATAGTTTGAAAAAAAATTAATTATAATTAAATAATATCGTCCAATCAGAATGCGACTATTAATATATGGTTAGAGGTTATAAGGAATACATTTAAAAAATCAAGCGATCACTCTGGTATGGAATAACGGTTTAGAGCGCGTGGTACGTAACAGAAATGTTGCGGGTTCGATTCCGGCTGGTGCCATGCTGTAATGCCCGTAATCCAGATCGCCCGGCTGAAGTATCAGGTGATCAATTTCGGTCTTAATTTAGTTATTTTGCTATTTTGCCCAAAATCCTCCAATCATGATCAAGGATTATCAAAATAAATTCTATACAAAAATTTATTATAAAATGAATTTTTATAATTAAAGATATAGAAAATAACGAAAATCATGCATTTGATTATAAAGTAAGTTAAAAAGGTCGTTTTTTTTTAAATTAGCTTTCGGATTTACTCTTGATAATTATCAAAATGTTCAACCTATTCTAAAACACCGAGTATTTCAACAAATGGTAAAAGTACTTCTTTCTACTTTATTGGTTTTTATCTTGTCTAGATATTAAAAAAGCTCCTTTATGTAATAGTTATATCCTGGGCAATTGGGTATAAGCGGAAATTTCATTTCCGCTTATACACATAGTGCCCAGGGTATAACTGATTTATACCCTGCGATCTTGATATAGTGACCAGGATATAAAAAATTATTATGAACTAGAAACGGAGATGTTTTGTGGGCTGGAGCTCTTATTGTTAGGGTTTACACTTTAGAATTAAAATTAAGATAGTATTTAAATTTCATAAATAGTTATAGATACTCGTAAGTTTATAGCTATAATAAATTTATAAAGCAATTTTGTCATTCTATTATTCTTTGTTGTAAACGTACATTTAGCAAACTTGAAATTTAATTCATCTACAAATGTAAACCGGTTACAAATTCCTTATTTCTTTTTATTGCAGTATTAAATCTTAAGATTTAAGAATTGTAGTTGCCCAAGCAAAATAAAATTTTCGTCAAGCTATCAATTTCTTTATCAACTTTTTTTTAATTAGAATATCTAAAAGAAGGTGAATCAATTAACTGTATGGTCAAGACAATGAAAGCTAATAAAGAAATTATTTGACCTGATGGTTAAAATTGGGTACAAAGAGTAATCAATACCGATTACAAAGAGTTAATCAATGCATACATATTGATCCATTATCGTTATTCGTAATCAATTAAGTTTTTATTTATATTCAATTCATATGTTGATATGAAACAGGTTGAAACGTTGATGTTACACAACTGATCTTTCACCCGGTGTGCAAATATAAAAAAATTATTATACAATACCAGATCATTCGCTAGTACATGTTATGATTATAATCCAACATCATTTTATTATAATAAAAAATGATGTTGGATTATAATCATACTAGTGCGATAGGTGGCGCACTCGCGCAACCCATCTTATTTAGTATTTTTGTTTTTTGATTTTGTTTTATTTAGTTAGTTAATTTTTTATAATTTTGCTTATTGTATCAAACTTGGCAAATTTGTTTATTTGATGTTTAGTGATTATCATTTTGTTTATGATAAATATATGACTTGAGGTTTAAATTTAAGGTTGTGTTATTCAAATTTATAGTTTGAAGTGGTTGCAATTTAGATTGTTTATGAGTCTTTGCTTTAAATAGTTTCGATTTTTGTTCGTGAAATTATGTAAGATTTATATGATATATGCGAAGGTGGGGTGCTACTGGCTCTCCTATTGTATTACTTGTGCCAATGTTGATCAAATTCCTTAATGCACACTGGGTGACAGTTTACTAACAATATGTACTCAATTAATAGAATGCAAATTTTCACCCTTTGTGATGTTGAGTAAATGATATGCCATGGAAATAGTTTTGAGAAATTGAACATATATTGTCAAACATCAGTTAGATTATATATACTCATTATTTTGTATAACAATTTGCATAGACGTAACATTCCACTGAGCTCCTTTTACTAACATTTTTGTTTTGCTGACACTTATTTTACCAAAAGTTTATTTCACCAACACTCAATTCACTAAGAAGTTTTTTTCATAAATTCTGCTAAACTTAACCCTAATTCTAAACTGACCCTAACGATAATAGCCAGAATTATTTTGTTGAAATGAGCTTTAGTGAAATAAACTGTTAATAAACTTGGTGAAATAGGTTTTGGTGATAAAATGTTACGTCTACAAAATGAGTGTCGGTAAAGTGAGCTGCACCGATGATGATGTTAACTAATAAACTAATAAACAGAAAGTATTGCACATAATCTGTTTTGATATCAAGTTGAATATTATTTGATAAATGCAGCTTACAATGCTAAAATTAAAACAGGATATGAAATATTGCGCCAAAGATCACTATAAACAGTTGAGTTTATACTGGTAGCTTCTCACTGGCATAATAAAGGCTGACTATAAACATGACTATGTGAAATTTATATTCAGTAGCTATAATAGGAAATGACAGATTACTTTTGAGAGAGGCCTGGGTTGCGATTTAAGGTTAGCTAGGGGTGAATTGATGTGTGGAATAGTGATAGATAACGAAAATGTTATAATGGTTACAAATTTCATGATCAAGAATGTTGTAATCTGGCTTTGACCAAGTTTCTTACAGACTTTTTTCAGATCAACTCTACATTGTGTATTAGAATGAATTATTGTAAATTTAGGATCCTACATAGGTTGATTTCGAATAAATTTAGGTTGTAATAGAATTCTAAATTGTATTTGAGTTGATAAAAAATTCAAATTCAACTTACAATAAAATCTTTACAATAAAATTAAGTGAATTGTAAATTATTTTTATTGAGCATATTGTTTTGGAATTTAAGTCTTTTTAAGATTTATTAATATCCCATTGCATTACAAATTAATTAATGTTAAAGGTGTTACATTTATAGTCTACTACTGCCACAATGCAAATTCTATTTTTTCATTTATCATGATTTTTATCAACGTATTTTTGCAATTACATTTAACATTATTGGCCAATTTGCTACTAAGATATTTGGAAAGTAATTCATAAAAAAATATTGGAATAAAAAATTTAAATATTAATAATGAAAAACTATCATCTACATCAATCGATTACATACTTATTACACTAGCTATTAAATTTAATGATTTATTACACTTCAAATTTAAAATCAATTCCAATTGCTTTTAGATTTGTAACAGTTTAGATTATATTTAGATTTCTGTTTCAATCTAAGTAGATTCTACATATACAATAATTCCATTCTGACGTATAACATTGTTATCATGATATTATTACCAAAAAATTTTTCATATGCTTTGCTTGTCCTTCTTTCAAACCCGACTCTAAATTTTTTTACGTGGTGATATTATTAACCTTTTACATTAATAGTTATTGGTTTCACTTCGCTCGTTTCACATTTTGTTTTTACTTTTTATTGATAATATTACATAATATCCATAATATCATGCATCTAGATATGGTATTTCAGCATAATGGCATTATGGCATTACGGAATTACGGCATTATGACCAGGGTTAAATTCGGCACAAATATTCTGTATAACTAATTTTTTTTATACGTAAATTTTATTTTATTTTTGTGTAATTTGCACAACCCATTGTTAATTTTATGCAAATAACATACATGCACAAAGACATTACGGTTCAAGATAATTACGACAGACAATACAGCACGTCATAATCGTATTAATTTAAAAAATCAATTATTGCATTTAGTGGAAGCATTTAGGTGATCTAACTGTAATTTGCACACGTGAAATTAGACACTTTAAAGAATATTATTAGTATATTAGTATTTCGGTCTAAAAGATTAGAATTTACTATAATAACATTATATTACACACAATGTAGCGTTCTCAGAATCATCTATAGTACGATGCAATTCCATGCGATCCAAATGTAAAACATATAAAAGACATTTTATTGCAAGATTGCCTTTACGTATACTGTATGTAAACATTTTATTTGTGCTACATGCTACAGAGACACGTACGTACGTACGTACATACCCGTATAAGATACTCAGATTTGTTAGTAAGCTAAAATAAAACAGAGAATTCTGTCTTAGCTTTTTTAAAAAAAGTTATAACAATTTAAAATTTACTAATATTTTGTTCTGTTACTACGATATTAATCACAACATAAGTTTTCACTCATATGAAAAATTCTTTTAAATTATTCCTTCTGCCTTTCATTGAATTAATATCCCTGTATAACGCATAACAATTTGTTTATAACACGTTAACATTAAATCATCTTAGAATAATGGTCGATGAATTTTATTATAAAAGATCTAAGTATAACGGAAAATGTGCAAATTGCAAACAATATAACACATCTTACGCTTGGTGTCAAACATGTGACCCTCAAAAGACAACTCAAGGATGGACAAGTGGAATTAAGGAAGTCAATGATTGCATTAAAGAATTTCAACTTAAAGCTAAGGAATATGAAGATGTAATCGAACGGATTCCTTTTAATAGATTAGTTAATATTCAAAATATTGGTGACAAATTTTTAGCAACTTGGTTAGATGGAATTCGATATTTAAAGTCTAAAAGTAAATATAAATATACGAGATCACCAGTGTTGGGTAAATCAATGGTCAAGCAAAAATTTGCTGGTCAAATTGGTCTGGTCAAATTGGTCAAATGGTCAAACTGGTCAAATTGGTCAAGTCTATTATATAAATATTATATATATATTATATAATAAATTATATTTAAAGATGCTATTTGACCGATTTGACCAATACAAATTCTTTGACCAGACTGATAAAATGGTCAAATTGGTCTGATCAATTGGTCAGACTGGTCTGGTCAGCCCAACACTGGAGATCACGTATAAAATCATATAAAGTGGAGCTTAAAACATTAACTATATCACAAAATTTAGCAGATATACTAAGAGAAGTAAGAAATACATAAATTGATAATGATGCACAAGATATACTGTAACTTTATTTTAATTTTTTATTTACATGTTTAATAAGTTTGTAGATTATGTACAGTTAAAGAGTAATGAGCTTAAAGTATATGGT
The DNA here is from genome assembly GCA_910592135.1 of Racocetra fulgida. Taxonomy (NCBI): domain Eukaryota; kingdom Fungi; phylum Glomeromycota; class Glomeromycetes; order Diversisporales; family Gigasporaceae; genus Racocetra; species Racocetra fulgida. Next base: position 11,651 of record CAJVPZ010000447.1, on the reverse strand, counting down.
CTAACTCAAAACGCAACTACAAATGAATATATGTTGGTATTTGATGAATTTAGTTTTAAAAGAGATACTATGTATGGAACATGTGCAAATTGCAAGCGATATAACACATCTGAAGCTTGGTGTCGAACATGTGACCCTTGGAAGACAACACAAGGATGGACAAGTGGAAATAAGGATGTCGATAATTGCATTAAAGAATTTCAACTTAAAGCTACTAAATACGAAGATGTAATTGAATAGATTCCTTTGGATTCCTTTTGATAGATTAGTTGATATTCAATACATTGGGGATAGGATTTTAGCAATCTGGCTGGATGGAATACGATATCTAAATAAAGATGTGTTTGGAAATAAATATACACAGTCACGTATATCATCACGTAAAGTGGAGCTTAAAATATTAACTACGCGTAAATCACAAAATTTATTAGATATGTTAAAAGAAGTAAGATATAACGATATTATTTATTATGTGTAGCTTATTTAATTAATAGCCTGTTTACATAACGACTTACATATTTTATTTATTTATAAGTTTAAAAATCTTGTGCAATTAGAAAATAAAGTTCTCTATGGTTTAACTCAAAACACAGCAGCAAATGAATACATGTTAGTATTTGATGAATTTGGTTCTAAAAGATTTGAGTATAATGGAAAATGCACAAATTGCCAACAATATAACACATCTGATGGTTGGTGTCAAGCATGTGACCTTTGGAAACCAACACAAGGATGGACAAGTGGAAATAAGGATGTCGATGATTGCATTAAAGAATTACAACTTAAAGCTACATTTTATAAAGACGCAATCGAATGGATTCCTTTTAATAGATTAGTTAATATTCAAAACATCGGTGATAAATTTTTTGCAACCTGGTTAGATGGAGTACGTTATGTAAAAAATGAATATGGCATACTTGGATATTAACGTACACAGTCACGTATACCGTCATATTGTGTGAAGCTTAAAAGATTAAGTAGATTACCGAATATTAAAAATATTTTAAAAGAAGTAAGTTATTAATATATACGGTATGATAGAGTTTTCCGACAACCATTTTGCGACAATTTACCTCGAGCCAGCACTAACCATGAATCTAGCCAACCCTAACTTAAATTAGGCCATTGGTCGGTGAAATAGTTGTCGACGAAACCGGACTATACCAACATATAGCTTTATGTCAATTTATATTTGAATGTTTAATAAGTTTATAGATTACGTGCAGTTAGAGAATAGTGATCTTAAAGTATTTGATGAATTTAATTCTGAAAGAGATAAATATAATGGAAAATGTGCAGATTGCATATAATATATCAGGAGCTTGGTGTCAATCATGTGATCCTCAAAAAACAACAGAAGGATGGACAAGTGGAAATAAGGATATCGATAATTGCATTAAAGAATTTCAACTTAAAGCTACAAAGTACGAAGATGTAATTGTATGGGTTCCTTTTAATAGATTAGTTAATATTCAAAATATTGGTGATAAAATTTTAGCAACTTGGTTAGATGGAATACGATATTTAAAAGATAGATATAGTAGTAAACGTACATGGTCACGTATACCATCGTATAAAGTGGAACTTAAGAAATTGACTAGGTCATCAAATATTCAAAATATTTTAAAAGAAGTGAGTTCATATCGTTTTATTATGTGTAATTAATTTAATTAATAGTGTGTATACTTAATTTATATAATTTATAAGTTTAAAAGTCATGTGCAATTAATGAAAAAATGCGTCTATGTATTAACTCAAAACACATCCACAAACGAATATATGTTAGTATTTGATGAATTTGGTTCCATGAGACATGAAAAGAATGGAAAATGCGCAAATTGCAACAGATATAACACATCTTACGCTTGGTGCCAATCATGCGACCCTTGGAAGACAACACAAGGATGGACAAGTGGAAATAAGGATGTCGATGATTGTATTAAAGAATTTCAACTTAAAGCCACGTCTTATGATGACGTAATTGAATGAATTCGAAGTACACTAGCCGTGCAGAAAACGAAGTGTCGGGTCATGTGATTTCCGGAGCTCCGAATGATCATCTTCCAATCAAAATTCAGGATCTGGTGTAACGTGAAATTTTACGAAAACAACAAAGTTTTTTCAAAAATTGCAAATAACTCAAAATTTTACCTATGAAACCATCTTTTGCGTTCTAATTAAAAAAATTCCTTGCAAAATTTTACTATAAAGTAGGCCTTTCCTAACCCTAAATATATGTTTGTTTCTTTTATTTATATATTATCATCGATTGTTTTGATTTTTAAATATCAGATCGAATGCTTCGGAAGTCACATGACCCGACACTTCGTTTTCCGCTTGGCTAGGGTTCTAATGGATTCGTTTTAATAAATTAGATAATGTTCAAAACATTGGTAAAGGGGGATTTGATTCTGTGTTTTCAGCAAAATGGTTAGATGGTAAATGAACGGTTTCAGGTTCTAGTTATGAATATATACAATCACGTACACCATCCTGCGTAGTTGCACTTAAAACTTTACCTGGTTCACAAAAGAATTTTTTAAAAGAAGTAAGTTAAAATGGTCTAATTTAGATAAATTATGGATAAATTATTAGCATTATTAATTTTATTTAACTAGTTTAAAAGTTACACGAAATTTAGATAAATGTGCAGTAATCTTGAAGTGTATGGACTAACTCTAATAATGAATATATGATGGTATTTCAATATGCGAATAGGGGAAGTCTTCATGGTTTTCTATCTTCAACTTTTAGAGATCTTAATTGGAAAAGTAAATTAAAGCAGCTTGTCGATATATCTGAAAATCTAGCAAAAGTTCATGAATCAGAATATGTTCATGGAGATTTTCATAGCGGTAATATACTGCAAAATCAATATATTAGTGGTGATCTAGTATCCTATATTGCAGATCTGGGATTATCTAGAAAGAAGGATGAATCTGATTTGGAAGATTGTATTTATGGCGTTTTACCTTATGTTGCGCCAGAAGTATTAATTGAACAACCATATACAATAGCTGCTGACATTTATAGTTTTGGCATTATTATGGCTGAGATGTCTACGGGAAGACCCCCTCATTATGATTTTGAGTATGATGAAGCGCTAGCTATTCAAATATGCAATGGACTACGTCCTGAATTTGCTAAAGGCACTCCTGAATGCTATACTCAATTAGCAAATAAATGTATGAATGCTAATCCTTCTAATAGACTAACTGCATCTGTTATCCATAAAGAATTATCGAAATGGTATCGGATATTAAATAATAATAGTGCGGAAGATAAAAATGAATTAGCGATATTAAAAGCATTCCAATCTGCAGATGCAATTATTCCAACATTGTCAACCAAATTACCAGCTTGCCCTAAAGATAAACTTACAAGTAAACTGCTTAACTTTAAAAATCTTTCTACGCCAATTAATTCTTCATTTATTTCGCCTGCAAAATCGTTAAAGACTTGTGGTAAATAATTTATACTTATTATGATATATTCAACTTTTTAGTTGATAAAAATTTTACTTTTAATTTCTAGATTCTATTGCTCTCGATTTTTCAATTTCTGATGACGATGATAATGATACTTTACGTGTGTATTTAATAATTTTAATTTTAATTTACTAATCTATAACCATAATATTAATTTCGATTTAATACCTCCGCAGCCAATGATAAACGAATGACTCTCGATATTATGAAAAGCGTTTGTGTCATAGACAAAAGCACGTTATTAGAGATCATCAATTGTATCCAATCAGAGACGCGATTTACCGATAGCCAATAGAAACTTGGGGGGAAATTAGTAAATGTGATTTTCTTTTGCCCTTTGAATCAAATCATGAAATCAAGTAGATTAGAAAAGCTTTATTATTTATGATTATTGTGCACACTTTTTACGCAATCTTTATGCTTTTTTTTTTTTTACTATGCATCTTTGCATTTTCTTTATAATACACACTTCTCCCGAAGTAGTGTTTTTTCACGCCATCTTCACCCGACGACACGTGCTTCATAACACGCATTTTGCCCGTAAGTGTGTTTTTCAATTATATACACTTCAGAATAGTGCTTTATACGCTTAATATCTGAAGTAGTGTATTTTGTTTATTACTTTTTCATTATTCACACTTCTCCTGAAGTAGTGTTATTTTTTTTATTTTTATTTTTTTTGTGCATACTCTAACACGAAGATGCGTTATTTATTATATACAAAATGACCTTATTTTTTACATCTTAACTGTAGTTTTTTTTTTTTACTTTTCTAACAATTAATTCTTTTATTATGTAGCATTAAAAAGATCAAGAGCGTATTGCTGCCCTTCGTCGTACTCGGTCTTTTTCGGGGTGTAGGAAAAGGTCTTGCCGGAATAAGCAAAGAAGAAATAGAAACGTATATCAGGTTGTTAAAGAAAATCATCTAAAATTCCATTTATCAAAAAAAACAACTGACAGGTATAATATAACGTCCTGTGGGTGCTGGTCAAAATCCTGGCAAGCACAATCCCGACAGGTCAAAAAAAAAAAAATTCTCGATTTCAAGTAGAAAATCCCAAATATGGGGTATGTTTAAGGCAAAGTAGACTCTTATAATTTAATTAACTTTAGGGTTAGGTCACTTTAGATAAGGGTTAGGCTGGATTAGCTATGATATATGATATTTTTATCAAAATTTTTAATTGTCAGAATTTTTAACTGTTAGATTTTTGTCTGTTGAGCTTTTTTTGTTGAGATTTTTTTGTCGGGATTATGACCTGTCGAGATTTTGCTTGTCAGGATTTGACCAAAACCCAGTCCTCTATACATAAATTTATCATTAAAAATCGTTTTATATGATTTTTTTTATCCACTTTTAGAAATGGGCAATATATTTTGCTTCAGAACATGAAGCCGCACGATTTATTTAAGTGTAAAACAAAACCATTAACTGGACCAAACAATATTAAGATCGAGTTTTTACCTTCTAAAGATTGAAAATGATGATGATGAATATATCGATTACAAGTTTCAGGTAAAAAATGTCAAAAAAAAAAATATTGATAAGAATTTCTAAATTTATAGTTTGTAAAACTTTACTATAGGAAAATCTAAATAAGAAATTCCAAATTCAAAAATTTTCTGATAAAAATGACTTAGGGCAACAATCACAACAAAGACCAATTCAATTTCGCTATTCAGTTAAATGAGCGTGACCAAGAGTTTGAACAGCTAAAACAACAACTTATTGACTTATCTAATTTACTTTTTCCCAACCAATCTTATAATTTCACCCTATTTAAAGAAGAAGTCTCCCGTCTTAAACGCCAAGATTTAACTCTACAAGTCAAAGAACAAAAAGAGCAACTAGAGCAGCTAATCACCAACACTAAAACCCAAGCTGATAATCTGGAATACGTAGTCGATCTACTTCTGAAAATCCAAAAGCAAATCAGCAAAATTAAATCTGAAAGTAATGATTATTATCATCTACAAGGACAATTAACTGCCTTTTAGAAAATAGAGGAACATTTGAATATCTTTTGTTACTTCGCTAGTTATTGATGATCAGTTCATCAGTTCATTAAAAATCCGATACAAAATAAAACAAATTGTCAAGAAATTGAAAAAACAGGCATATAATCCTAAAATTAGCATTGCTTTTTATGCTCTCAATGATTGATCAATCGATCGATCGGCCATATTAGTTAGTGATGTCCGAAAAATTTATTATTTCGTATAACTGAGCTTCCAGAATTTGATCCGACAATTCAGACCTCGATTCGGACCTGCGAAGCACAATTTTTTGCACATATGGGCAAAAATTTTTGCTTGGAATATTGTGATCATTAAAATTGTGATAAAAAAAATTAATAAAATATTAAGTTAAATTAGATAAAACTTTCTAAAATTTGTTACAGTAGAAAGAATCATGATTTTGGATTTTTCAAGTGCTTGGAAAATTCGGTCTAATTAAAGTTTTTCTTCAAGAAAATAATAGAAGTTATATCTTTTGGAAGATAAAATTTGCAAGTCTCTCAATGATATTCATTTTCTTTTATATTTTTATTTTATGGTTTATATATATATTTTTTTTATAACCATTTATGAAATTTTGAATAAATAGACAATACACATTTTATTATCATTTACTAACTTTTATACTTTTGGAAACTTCGTTTAATCCATTAAGTTTTGATAATTGTATTTCATTATTTTAAGGAAAATAAAATCGCAAAAATTTAATATTTTATTATATTGATATTATTAATAATCATATAATTTTTGATTTTTTTTTTTTTTTTTGTTGGTCAAATTCCCATCCAGAGCAGTCTGATTTTGAAGCGTAATTCCAATTTGGGATACAACATATATATATATACAGAACAAATTTCAGGCATAAACGATGGAAAGTATGACAATTTGTTTCAAAACTGTCTTATTGAAGAACACATTAGGTTCTAGTTTTACGAATGTTGAGTTGATGGGAACTGGAGGTCATGGAAACGTGTATCGTGCTATTCTCGAAAGCAAAGAGTAACCATTAAAGAAATTATCAATGAGGTAACTTGGTTAATATTATAAAATTGATTTATATGATCATTATCAATATTGGTGATTTTATTGTAAAAAATTTTATACAGCTTAAATTACATCGTAAAGTAGACATGCATACTAACATTATACGGCTTTGTGGTGTTACTAAGAAAGAAGGTAAGCATGCTTATTATTAATTAAAATTATTACTGCACGTTTACGAAATTTAGGTATAAATCTGATATATGCGTAGTTTTTCTGACCATTTCTCATAATAAACGTCTAACAACTGATCAAAAATGATAACAAATAACATGTTTTATATATCTGGTAAATACGTAAATTTCGCCAACGCTCTGTAACGTTTGAAATCATATGTATGATATTTTGAAAATATATATCATTTGTTCCAATTATTAATAGATTCTTGCGATATAAGTTCGTTCTTGAATATGTCAATAACGAAACTTTGAGATCGTACTTAAAATAAAAATTTTAAATATCCTTCGTGGTACGACAAAATTAATTTTGCACTACAGATTGCTAGTTCAGTTAAATGCCTTCATGCTGAAGAAATAGTGCATTGTGATCTGGTAATTTTCAAAGCATATAAAAATTTTTACGACCTATATCATTTTTTTTTTTGTTAATAATAATTTTAATAGCATTCACAAAATATACTTGTTCATCAAAAGAATATTAAGCTTGCAGACTTCGGGCTTTCAAAAAGATTGGACGAAATAACAAATCCGGATTTTCGACTTTGTGGGGTTATTCCATATATGGACCCACAAAGTATTAAAAAATCGAGGATTGAAAATCCAAATTTTAAATTTAATAAAAAGTCGGATATATATAGCGTTGGTATTCTTATGTGGTAGATATCTAGTGGTCGTTCTCCTTTTAAAAATGATGTTGAACAAAATCAACTTGTGCTGTTGATTTTGGATATTATTAATGGTGTCCAAGAAAACCATATAGAAGTGACTCCATTTGAATATATAAAGGTATACACAGGTATAAAAAATTAATTGGTTTATAAATATATATATAGATGTACGTTAATAAATTCATTGAATGATTCAAATAGATTGTTGGCAAGATGATCCTGATAGCCGTCCAAATATTCAACAAATTATTTTGGACTTAAAATATTTAATTGCTGATAATAGTCGAGCTATAAGCACCACTACTCAAAATCGAAATATTTCACAAGTCAATGAGATAATGTCACAAAGTAGCTTGACAAATATTATTCATAATTTGAATATAAATCAACAAACGTATGATTTAATTATATTACAAGATGCTATTTCATTATTACAAAGTTCCAAGTTACCATCATATTCTTCTGTGATAATGTCAAATCATCATAAAATAGATAAATATGAAAAATTGTCTATTGACTTAAATAAAGCATTAGAAATTGAACTAATTGATACCAAAGCATTAGAAAATCGGGGAAATTGATGGTTTTATGAGCAAATATGAAGAGTCACTTGCAGATTTAAACAAATCGTTAGAAATTGAACCAAATAACGAATGGAAGTTAAGCCGCCTGGATATATTTATTTCGTGATGAATAGATATGAAGAGTCACTTGCCGATTTAGATAAATCTTTAGAATTAGAACCAAATGATGCGTGGGCATTAAAGATTCGTGGTGCGATTTGCCGTAAAATAAGCAAATATAAAAAATCACTAGAGAATCTAAATAAATCATTGAAATTTGAAAAAAAATGATACATTTGCGTTAAGGTACCGTGGAGAAACCTAACTCAACATCAAACGATATCAAGAAGCTCAAATAACGAAACAGTGACTATCATAAAAACGACGCTAAACAAAAAAAAACTTATCAACGTTAGTAAAATTTAAAATTAAAATAAAAAATTAACAATACAAAAAATTACAAAAAAAATTCGAACTTATCTATTCTGATCCGTAAAATAAAAAAAAACTAATAGGATACTTTGGTTTCAGCTAAAAAAAAATTAGCTTACTTATCCCAGTCACCACATAAAGGCGTATCCTAAATGACCAGGTTTATAACAACTGAAGTTGTATCCTAAGTAGGAGGTACGCAATAGACAACATGGATAACATTGTCCAATAACATGGAATATTAACCAAGACCCCGGTTAACGGGCGCAAATTATCTAAGAAAGATTCTCATACGGCCTAGAGTTCAGCTCAATTTGCATAGTAAAAGAGCTACTAGTAAGAGACGCCGCCATTAGCAATCTCCACCGCTCAGCCGTCTTGCACCCTAAGCAACTAGAATAATGTGGCCTTAAAGGTTATTAGGCGATTACTTAGGAATGAGGGTCCAAGCAAGCTTTTATGAAATAAAAAAATCCAAAAGAAAGTACGAATATAAATTATTAATTTTTCCAAAAAGAAACAATCTCATACGATAATGAATCTTTCAATGAACTGAGCGACCCCACGCCCATGTTTTGGTTCACCTTCGGAAAACGTCGCATTTTATAAATTAAGGTAATAAAAAAGTTTTTATTATAGTGGAAGATTTAAAAGTATAAAAGGGAAAGATAATAGTTACGAAAATATAAAGTTAAAATGATCCTTTTATTGATTTTTATTGTTTTGATGAATTGTAAAATCACGTATTGATTTGTTACCAAATATAGGGGTCGTCTAAAGCGGGGGCAATTTCACGTGATCACAGCCAATCAAATTATAGAATTTTGATGATCGTCGGCGAAGCAAAGCAAGAAACAAAAACGAAAAACCCAAAAAATAGAAAAAACGGCAGTCTAAATCTACCTCAGGTAGGTTAAGTGAAAATGTCGGGAAGGCAATTTTGCTTATATATAACAACCTAAAACCTAACCTAACATTAATATAAGATGACCCTAACCTAAAGTTAATTGAAATATACGGTCACGTGAATTTGCCCTCGCTTTAGACGTTCCCCAAATATAGTAATCGGTGGTGCACTTCAACCAAAATTGGGCGTGTATAAGGTTGGCGGTGCAGATCACCTGAACTACGAATCAGATTTCAAAATTAGATGTAGCTAATATATACTAACGCTAAATTAGCACAGGTTTTTTTCGTAGTTTTACCGGCTGCCCTTGCGTCGAAAGTGCGTCAGGAGTACGTCGAGCGTAACCCAGGTTTACATGAGGAGAGCATCTTCCTGCATTGCGAACATGAAGTAAAATTTCCAATTATATTATATAATTGGAAATTTTACTTTGTGTTCACAATGCAGGAAGATGCTCTCCTCATATAAACCCGGGTTACGCTCGAAGTACTCCTGACGCACTTTTAACGCAAGGGCAGCCAGTAAAACTACGAAAAAAATCTGTGCTCGCTAAATTACGATACTAAATTACTATACTAAACTAGTACATGATCATGTGGCGGCTTCGATTCAGTTAGTGCAGCCATAAACTTGATTGAAATCTATTAGCTCTGACTTACCTCCAAATAAATTAATATTAACCCTTTAAGATAAATATTTCTAGATAATTGAAGGATAATAATTTAAATAGATATATACTGTAATACTGCAATTACGATAATAATAAAATAAGCTAATTTATTTTCTTAAATCAGTTAGAAGCTCGCCATGCAAACATAGTAAAATACTATTTGACGACTTTTAAAAAATTTTAAGTATGAAAGCCGTCAGCTCACTATGGTAGAGTTGATTGTGTTATTTAAACGTTCACGAATATGAAGAGATCTGAAACTAAAAACTATATTCAACAGCAGCCAAGGATAAATATAAGGCATTCATTTATTATCAAAAATCCGCAAAGTTGGAGCGCGCTATAGGAACATGTAACGTTGGATTTTGTTATCAAAACTTAGACATTTATAGGCGTTCGAAGCAATAATGTGGTAAATATGCAATATTATATATTATTTAGTGTTTTAAGCTTGTAAAGCATAATTCTCCTGCAAAGTTTTCTATTGAATTTAGGTTTACTTTTTGATAAAAAAATTTATGATCAAATTTTAGCAGTCGCATTTCTTAATTTGACTAGCAATTTTTTAGATGAATTATAATATTTATATATAGTAAGGACTATGATATCGATCTTACTAATTACGGTTAAAGCGAAGCAATCATAGCGGTGATTTATCTTACAAGGGCAGTAAATATTTTATATTTATTAATTTATTTGTTTAAAAAGTGATATATATTAATACGTATAATCTGTGTAAATTATTTAAAAATAATTTACAATCTGCTGATAATCTTTTTTTTCAGTTCATAGATCATCGGCACTGTTATTTTCGTAATTTTGTCGATTAGATCAGTTCCCCACTTACGGAAAATATAATAAACTCTAACGGTCACAGTGGTATAATATCTGGTGAGTTGCTTGGTACAAGCCGTTCTTTGTTCCGGTTGTATATTTTTCAAGATTTCACCTAAATAATAGGCGTATTATAATTGTGCTCTTTGATTTCCTGTTCTTTTAGATTGAAGGAAGGATTGGTAAGTGGTTGCAACCTGGGCTTGGTAATTTTGTAATGGATCATAAGGAGCACAGAGAGGATCGCCAATAGCATTATGCCCGTTATGACCTAATAGTTCAGCCATAATTGTCTCGTATGAATTTGCCATAGGGCTAGGATTAACGATGTAAAGAAGTAAAATAAATAAGATGGGTCAGAAAATAAAACCGAAAAAGGTAAAAATATGTTATGATGAAAAGATCGCGGTAATTTTTAATTTTGAGATGAAAGATTGGTTTGAATACTAAAGGAAAATTGGCGAGTATTTAGATTTCTTTTTTTTTCTTCTAATTATTTAAGATTTTTATAGTATATTATTAGTAGGCACGAATTATATTTTACTGTTCTTATTGCGAAATTTGTATGCGTCATTAGAAAGGAATGTGTCGTTAGTAAAGAATGTATCGTTAGGAAAGAATGTATCGTCACGAATAGTATCAAACATAAACTAAGACAAATAGAGTTAGGTTATAATGCGTTGATAGTTTTATATTCTTTTTACCAGTACGATCATATGAAATATGTGAGGGATGGTTCCGTTCAACTTTTTGGTGAGCTATATTTTTTTCTATTTTAGAAAGTGTTATGGTTATCGTGTTTTGCTTATTTAAGTATTATTATGATAATCATATGAGATAACTGTCA